>SWKW01000209.1:0-23080 GCA_011058865.1 Didymella keratinophila
CCTTAGGATTGTGAGATTAAACTTAAGGAAGGGAAAGAACTACCCTTTAGGCCTATATACTAACTATCTAAGAAAGAACTTAAGATATTGCGCAAGTACATTAAAGAGAACCTTGCAAAGAAATTTATCAGAAGATCCTAATCCCTAGTAGGATTTCCTATTCTCTTTATACTAAAAAAGGACAGCAAGCTAAGGCTTTACGTTAACTACTAAAAGTTAAACAATATCACAGTTAAGAATTATTATCCACTGCCTAACATATTAGAGTTATAAGATAGACTTGCAGGAGCAAAGTTCTTCACTGTACTTGACTTATGCAGAGCGTACAATCTTATACACATAAAGAAAGGCAAAGAATAGAAGACAGTGTTTAGAACCTATTACAGTTATTTTAAGTACACAGTTATGCTACTCAGGCTAACTAATACACTAGTAGTATGCTAGGTGTTAATTAACAACATACTACAAGAATACCTAGACATTACTGTAGTAGCATACCTTAACAATATCCTAGTATACAGTCAGACACTAGAAGAATATAAGGTCCACATAAGACAAGTATTAGACTGCTTAGTAAAAGCAGACCTTAGGCTAAAGCTAGAGAAGTGCAAATAGCACAAGGAAGAAGTTAAATTCCTTAGCTATATTATAGGAAGATATAGAGTTAAAATAAGCAACAAGAAGATCTAGGTTGTAAAAGATTAGCTAACACCTAAATTAGTTAAAGGGATCTAGGAATTCCTAGGGTTTGTTAACTTTAACTAACACTTTATTAAGGACTACTCTACAAAGGCCTTACTACTTACAAAACTTACGCAGAAGGACACACTATTTAAGTAGGAACAGGCACAGGAAGACGCCTTTTAAGTACTTAAGTAAGCATGCATTAAGCTACCTACGTTAATTATGTTTAAGAGCAGCAAACTAATGCGCCTTAAAATAGATACCTTAGATTTAGTACTAGGAGCTTACATTATACAAGAAAAAGATAGAAAATAGCATCTAATTACCTATTATTTAAGAAAGTTTACAGCACTAGAAGAACGCTATAATATACACAACAAGGAACTTATAGCTATTGTTAATGCGTTACAGCACTAGAGAGTTTACGCAGAAAGCTGCTCTAAACTTACTATCTACACAGATTACAAGAACTTAGTATATTTTATAACTACTAAAGTTCTGAACAGACAACAAGTTTGTTAGTTAGAAATGCTTAGTTAATACAAGTTTAAGATACTATACACACTAGGAAAGGAAAATAGTAGAGCAGATACGCTTAGTTAACGCTACAACCTCACAGGCAAAAAGATAATTAACAAATTCGCTATTCTTAGAAAAAATTTAGATAGGTTACTAGGACTATCCTAGCAGCTTAACCTCACGATAGTAGTTTAAGGAGAACACCACACACCAGCGTAAGTACTAAAGGAATTAGAGGAAGAAGTTATAAGCAGTTATTACAATAACCTGCTTTACAGACACCCTAGTATCACACAAACAATAGAACTTATCAAACAGCATTATAAGTTTCTAAACATGCGCAACAAGGTCAGCAAGTTTATTAAGAACTACACAAGCTGTTAACAGAATAAGCACAGCACGCATACTAAGTACAGAGAAGCACAGGCAATAGAACTACTAACAGCACTATAGACAAACATTATAATAGATTTTGTTACCTAGCTACTAATCTCTAAGGATCCTGTAACAGGATATACCTATAACTTAATTTTTATTGTAGTAGACTGATTTACTAAATACACTAAAATAATACCTTTTAGACACAGCTACACTGCTAAACAACTAGCACACGTCTTTAAGGATAAGATTATCTGTTACTACAGCATACTAGAATTAATTATTAGCAATAGGAATAAGCTCTTCACATTAAACTACTAGACCACGCTCTTAGCAGCATTAGGTACTAAGAAGAAGCTATCTACAGCCTACCATCCGCAGACAGACAGACAGACTAAAAGAGTAAACTAGATAATAGAAACGTACTTAAGGATCTACTGCAATCAACAGCAGGATAACTAGTGTTCACTACTGCCTATAGCACAAATTGCATATAATAACAAGCTTTCAGAAGCAACAGGCTACACGCTGTTCTTTGCAAACTACAGAAGACACCTAAATCTCTTTACTAGATTATTAGACAGCAACATTTAAACAGAATTAGCAATAACTTTAGTTAAAGCACTAAAGGACGTACACAAGAAATTACTAGATAACATCGCTAAAGCTTAGTTACAAAGCATCTCTTATATTAACAAAAAACAAAAAACAGCACCTCTGCTAAAGGAGGGGGATAAAGTCTATCTCCTTACAAAAAACTTACGCACACAGCAACTAATAAAAAAACTAGACAAGGTTAAGGTTAGACTATTTTTCATTTCTAAGCAGATTAGCTTAGTTAACTATCAACTTACGCTGCCTAAGGATGCAAAGATCTACCCTGTGTTCTACATCTTACTATTAGAACTAGCTAACCCTAGAATACTAATTTAGAAAGATTTCTATTACTAGGCAGATAGCTAGAACAAGTAGGAAGTTAAAAAAATAATAAACTATTAAAGAAACAGACAAAGCAACAAATATCTAGTTAAATAGTTAGGATACCCAGACTTAGAAAACACATAGAAACTAGCCACACACCTTACAAACTGCTAGCAGATGTTAAGGGAATTTAAGCAGGCTAGTTAGCTACTGCCACGCTCAGATTAAGCTAGTACTTAAGCAGCAGATCTTCGTAGGCACCCTAGGTACTAGGCAACAAGACAATACCCTCTAAAGGACTATTAAATATTATAGTCCCCTTATCTAACTCTTACTCTGCTATACTTTGCTCTTCTATAGATATTACTTCCTCAGCGCAACAATCTAACAAATCTATTTGTTAACGCAACTGCTCTTCACGCGCACGTGCAACCTGCAGTTCCTCTAACGCCTTTTTAGAGGCCTTAAGCGCTTTATTTTGCACTTTGCAACTTTCCTTTATTCGCGCTTGCAACTTCTCTTTCTCCATTACAAGTTATGTAAACTTAGACTAAGTTACGCGTACGTCACAACGCTAGCCACGCTTTAGACACTTGCTGCACTTTCCTAAGCAAATATAAACCTTGCACACGCGCTTGTGCTTTTTATAGGTTAAACATTTTTAAACTATAATCTCTCTAAAGGACTTAACAAATTTGTATAGACAGTAATAACAGACTGTGCTTAACTTAGATAGTTGTTTAGGTATTATTAACAACTTACTAACTAAATAAGGCAGGGCTTATGTTATATAAATTAGCTTAAGAGACTAAGCTAAGACAGAAGGGGGATAGTATTATAATCTACAGAACACAGGGTTATAACAAGTATTACACTCTAGTGCAGTATAGTAAGAATTACTAGCTAGAGTAATTACATGTATAGCTAGACTAGGAACGCCTCCTTACTGATTAGAGTATGTTATATAACAACTAATTAGAAAGCTTAGTAGTGATTAACGTGTTTCACCAGCGAGTCGGCCACCCCAGCAAGTCGGCCACCTAACACCAGCAACCTGCTGTTGCAACAACAACGCGCAATACTACAACACTTTTATATAGTATATTTACTAGTTTAATATTATTTAGAAGCTGCGCTATTATCTGCATCCTCTATTTCTACTGTGCAGGTGTAGGAGTTGTGTCTAATCTCCCTACAATAGCTGCAGCAGCGTCCTCTATGCACCCTCTTTGCAGGCGTCTTGCCCTTACTATAACTACTACCCTCCTTTTTAGCAACTAAGTTAGCTACTTTGCTAATTATAAGGGTCTCCTCTGCGTATATATAGTGTTGCTTACAGGTCTTGCGCTTTGTAGATGCTTCTACAGTGTCTTAAAGGCAGCCTACTTCCTCCTGTAGTAATACTATATTATGCGCTATCTACTAAGCACCCTTACTTAACTATTTAACCTGTTTATTTAACAAACTTGCTAGGGACCCTTAATAGTTTTAAATACGCTTTTAAATTAGAGTTAACTGCTCCTCTATTTTATAAGCATTGCGTAGTGTCTTTAGCTCCTAGGTAACGTTGCTAGGTTTTAGTAGTATTAGCGTGCGCAGACGCATATTAAGCTTTAATAACACAACCTTTAGGTTGTGTAGGACTAGCCTAGCACCTCTAAAGCCTGTGTAAATGTTCTCTGCTGTAAACGCCTTCTTAAAAGCTGCTTTAAAGGCTAGTAGGAAGGTTTCCTTATTAATATAGTAGATGTAACTGTGTGCTAAGGCTAAGATCTTGTTGCTATATATACGCTTTAGCAGCGAGAAGCAGGCAATATTAAGTAGCTGTAATAAGTACAACAAGTGTGCTAGCATACAGAGAGTAATTATCTTCTTCTCTTTATAGCAATCCTAGAATTCTGCTAAGCAGTAGCTCTTGTAGCTGTTAATAATAAGTAGCTAGTACACCCTAACTAGCTTTATATGCAAGTTAAAGTGTTTAAGCTAGGCAAGCGCTAGATTGTTGTTAGTCTAGCTAGTAGGGCTTACTTGTATAACCTAGTTACATAGTAGGTCCTTAGTAAACTAGTTAGAGATTAGAACCTTGCTAGCAAGGATAAGGAATAGTAGGATAACCTTCCCTATTAACCTAACACCTTATACTAGGGTAACCTACTTATAATTACTAGGTTAGAGTTTCTTCTGCTTCCTAGGCTTCTCTAAGCCTGTTACTACTAGCTGTAATAAGATCTTGCCTATTAGGAAGCTAGACTTGTTAAAGTTATACATGTCCTTGTCTATAATACTGTACTTTGCCTTTGTTAACTGAACAAGCGTGAACTAGGGCTAGATAACCGCCAGGTCCTTGCAGGCAGCTTGCTGGCGATTGTACAGACGGGTCTATCGCGTTTGCAGCTTAGGTGTATGCTGGATAAACCTGTTAACCTAGTTCTTGCCAACAGCGTCACTACCACGCTCTCTTAGCAGTTTATCTGCTATATCTTGCACATCTGCCTTTAAGGGGGGTAGTCTACAGGCAGACTCCTTAAGTATATGTGCTATAATTACCTCCTCTTCTAGCTTTATAAGGCGCTTTGCGTTCAGCTTGCAGTCGCGTTAAGGGCAGTGTCTAGCGCGTTAGTCTTATAGCATTAATTAAGGCACAGTATATACTACTGTAGTGCACCTTTTACTCTAAATTTACTTAGAGGTAATATTAGTAATAGCAAGGAATATATTACTTTTAGTATATGTGTTTTGCAGGTTGTAGTGTTAAGACATTGCGCGTTATTGTTATGACAGCAGGTTGCTAGTGTTAGGTGGCCGACTTGCTAGGGTGGCCGACTTGCTGGTGAAACACGTTAGTATAATTAGTAATTAGTACAATTAGTAATTAGTATAATCAGCACGATTAGTATCACTAAGCACTCTGCATATCTCCTTAGTATATATTACCTAGGAACACAACCCTTAAGGTTTGTGTTCAACTTTGTTAATTAAGTTTGTTATTAGAATCTTATCCTTAATACTATAGTTAGTTAATCCTGCTGCTAGCTATTAAACCCCTTCTACTATATTAGACTTTGTCTAGACGCAGAAACCCTACTAATCCAGAAACTGTACTCTATCCCTGAGAACTAACCCGAACTAGTACAATATTGGACTTCGTCCAGGTACGACTTCAACAGCTAGCTACACCTTAGGCAGGCCCCTAACTTGCGTCTGTCCTAGATCTCTTCCTCTGTACCCTAGTACTCCTGCAGTTTCTTTATATAGGGTTAGTAACTTCCTACAGTTAGAATCTAGTCTATCTTATTACTATTTTAGCAGGAGGACTCTTAATAGTCTAGGTTTCTATATAACTTTTTACCTAACATAATCTAGTCTATAGCTTTTAGGTTTTCCTATATAACTTATAATTAGTTTACAAATCTATTGTATAACTCTTCTTTTACAGGTTAATAGCCTACCTAGGCTTTTAGCAGTCTAGTAGCTAGACTGTTCTGTAGGTAGTTAATCTTCTGCGCGTTGCTAGTGTTATCTATGCTAGCCTCTTAGAGCTTTAGGTTAAAGCTTTATACATATTAGTTATATTCTTAGCTTCCTTATTTAGTTATATAAAGGTACTCTAATACTTTTACTTTTACTATTAGGTCTTTAAAGAAGGTATTTAGATAGGACTATAGCTTGCTAGATACAGGTACAGCAACTCCTCTTATAATTTAGTCTATATATAGTAACAGCGCATTGAATGCTTGCCTACTTATATAAGTAATAAGGTACTAGACTTATAACTCTTCTGTAGGGAAGGCTGTATAGTTACTATACAGCTTAGCCCTTACTTTTATTTTCTATTATAGGTACTGTTTGTGTGTACTATCCTTAAAGACTTCTATATTAGGAAGTCTTGCTTTTATAGGTTATATAGGGGAGGGTTCTTATATATTATGCCCTTGCATAACACTAGTTCCCTTACTCTCCTCTATTATTATATTCCTTCTATTGTGTTAGGTATTATTATATAAGGTGTTGTATAACTGCTGCTGTGTCTGCGCTTAGACTCTTATTTTGTTTAGGCTTATACAGAGGGATTTAATTATTATGTTAAGTTATTCTTAGTGTTTATATATGCGCTACAACTATTAAATTGCTTATTTATTTATAAGTCCTTCCCCTTCTATTATATAGGTACTACAGGGGATTTTTTTTTTTGTAGATTTAATCTTTTAGCTTATGTTAAGGGTTAAAGTAGCCTTCTAATAAGTATGCATTTGTCCTATACTACAGAAGCTAAAAGATAGAGAAGACAACTTGCTCCTCTTATACAAGACAGATTAAGGGGTGCTAAGCCTTACTTATAAAGTCACGTGAGCGAGTCTTGTACGTAGCCCTGTACAGTTAGGGCTCAGCCCATAACAGCAGGTACTTAAGAATTATATAAAGGAATCTAATAGAGGTAATTTACTCTCTTACTGCCTAGGTTAAGCTACTTACTAAGTAGAATAAAGGCCTTTAGAAGTCTCTTATATATAAGAAGAAGTATAGTAAGAAGAGTAAGCCCCTAAGTTTCTAACAGCAGAAGAAGTACTAAAGTGTTAGGACTGCACTTTAGACGAGATTGCGTTAGTAAGTTAGGTCTAAACTTACTAACACTATCTCTGGCCTTAGTTATCCTTCCTTGCCTTTTACTGCAGGAGTTGCCAGCTGCCTATAAGTAGCTAGCGCCCTCCTGCCCTTAGCTAGCTCTCTGTCTATTATTTTGTCTATCTACCAAATCTACCTTTTAGCCAGATCGCTATCTTTTGTGCATGTAATGTCTGCCCCTTATATAAAGTTAGCCTATATTTTAGTTTCCTTAGAAGGTTAGAGAGGCACACTATTATTAGAAGATTAATAAGTAAGAACAGGAGGAGCAGTACCTTAAAAAGCTATATTAGAAGTAAGAGCAAGTAGTAATTAAGCTTTAGAGAATAAGAGAGGCTTAGAAGAAGCATACAGCGTATAAGAGAGCTAAGGAGGTAAGGGTATACAAGAAGGCTAAGAAGGTAGCTAAAGTATAGTGCTAAAGGGACACTTATTAAGCTACTACTACTATATAATTATCTTAAAAGAGTAAGTATAAAGCCTTAAAAGCTACCTTAGGTAGTAATAAGTATTAGAAATAAGCTAGTAATACTAGTAGTATAAAAGAAGCCCTTAAGGCACCCTTAGCTCCTCTACTAGTTACTACTTACTATAGACGTAATATTAAGCTCCTAAGTAAATATAAGTAGTATAAGTTACTTATATAGGTCTGTTTACTACTCTACTATAATATTATATAATATTTACTATTGTTAGTAGCTTAGTAACCTTATTTTTTAATAAGTTAATAGGATCTCAGCGGGGCGTTACGCGATAGTGGGCGTCACGCGCACGGACTCGGTAGGAGCCTTGCGACGGGCGGAAGCATGTCCTCAAGTGATGAGTGCTGTCGTCACAGGTCGTCTCGACTTTCTCACCCAGACCTGTACATCCGCGGGACAGCCGCTGGGACGACCCGTAGAGGGCATGCAGGATGCATTGCATGCAATAGCGGACCAAAACAGTTGTCTTCATGCTGTGACGAAGAGAACTAGGGACCCCTTCGTACAACAGCTTCAGATAGGAAAGGATATGTCGCAACTCGGCAATCAGTTGACAATGGGCGTTCAGCACTTCATAGATATGAGGCACGTCCTGAGTTCGATCGTCTTTGGGCGATGAGGCTGGCTGGGCTTAGTCCTGGTGCCCGGTTAGTGACGAGGTTTAGCCGTGCCAGGTACCCGTCCCAGAGACCAGGAACATCTTGCAGCTGCAAATGAACCTTCGCCGGAGCACGCGGAGGACGCTCCCAAACGGTTCATATGACGTGGGTATTCCCTCAGAAACATTCCCCTGCACCTCGTCGCCGTCCAATTTTTGCTTGATTTGGAATGAAATCGTCGCTCTTCCTAGAGTGGTGGATCATCGAAAGTGCTCTTTAGGATGTCGGGTGAAGACAGCCGCAAGGTTTGGCAAAAGCAGTTGTCGCAGGTGATGAATAGCCGGCTCGACCGCGATTTAAAATTCAATGGAGTGTTGGTGCCCTCAACCAGATTGCGTGAGTTGTTATTAGCTTCCGAGCACTGACTCGATCGGCGCCGTTCTACGCTAAAGCAGGGAGATCACCCTAGATCCTAGCTCGGGTCGACGGCTCACCCACCATGCGGCATGAGCGACGATGGCTCTCGCAGCATGCGGTAACCGGCGTCGCAGCTGCCGTAGAACACCAGCCTGCCAGAAATGCATCTAGACCGGCCAATTGAACAGCCATGCGTTTCGAAGTGCCCCAGTCATCGGCATAGTTGTATGACTCGCGCGAAAACGTCGAAATTTGGCAGACGTAGCGCTGAGCAAGGGACTTCCAGTACGTACCGTTGGTCGAGCAGGCACAACGGATAAACACCGCCGGCCAAGGATTAGACCGTCTATCTTGCCCTGAGGACGTGAAGTTTGACACCTGTGGGATATTCTTACGTTCCGCTATAGTATGGCCAGACTCCAGCCATCCAATTCAGCGTCGTTATTGGGAGATGTGCAGCTGATAACCTTCACTACTGCGGCGTCACCTCACATAGCACATACGGGTGTATCGGCCCTCCTGCAGCATTCCCCGCTAGGCTCAAGAACTGTCAGGATTCCCATCTATACGAGTGGCCTGTGGGCTCAGCACTACCTTCGGGTCCAGTGATGTGCTACCAGCATGCCAGCCAATGTGGCACCAATTCCCAACGCGTGCCAGAAACTTTATTGGGCAGGACTGTGGAGGAGCACACCTTATTTACGCCCCGCAGACACCGAACATGTCAACGAGCTTGCGATCTAGCGCCGGAGGCTTACCACATTCAAACCCTCTCCAACCCTATCTCATGGGAAATTTTCCGATCTTGCTGCCGTCGACTCTTTTACTCCTGCATGTCGTTTCTGCGATTTGGGGCAGGGTGTTCATTCGTAACGCCAGGATGAAACTGCCTCCACTCGATGTGAGTAACCTACTCGTTCAGGTATGATACAGGCTTACCATTGGTTAGGTGATTCTCACATGGCCCACGCCTAACTATGTCAATCCTCCAACACGAGGCGACGCACTCCTCATAGTCAACTCCATACTCATCGCGCTGGTAGTGATAGTGGTTGGGCTGCGCATGTATACGCGCTTAATCATCAAGAGATGGTTCGGGCTTGACGATATCTTTATCCTGGTTGCTGTAGTATGCTTGTAACGTGACTTGCTTTGATCACGCCGCTAATTGTCCATAGGTCTTCACTGTTGGATTGACTGCCGTCGTCCTCTTAGCAAATCAGCGATATGGATGGGACAGGCATATCTGGGACATACCGCTCTATAAGCTGGAACCCACATTGAAGATCGCATTGGCTGCCAAGTGTGTGTTCACGGGAGCGGCAACATTTACGAGATTGTCTCTCCATTGCTTCTACTACCGCTTGGTCGTTGACACAGGCAAGTCGTGGTTCAAGTGGTGTATTCACCTCAACATTGCTTATACCCTGGGCATCTTCATCTCATTTCTGTAAGCTTATCCTTTTGTCGACTTCTGAGAGATCATTTCAGTCACTCACGTATCATAGGTTCATTGCAGTCTTCTTGTGCACTCCGGTCTCAGATTACTGGATGGTCGGCTCGCCGGAGGGCAGCTGCATGGACGAAGGCGTTCTTACCCTCATATGCGGTATCATTAACTGTGTTGCCGACTTTGCCACCACAGTAACTCCGATTCCACTGATCATGGGTGTAAGTACTCTGATAAGTTGGCTCTATTCCATGGCTAATGTCTTTCCAGCTTCACATGCCGAAACGTCAGCGTTTCGCCGTTGCTGCTCTCTTTGGTATGGGTTTCATCGTCACTGCCGCTGGGATTGTCCGTACTTGGTACATCTATAAGTCACTCATGACGACTTACGACAACACCTGGTAAGTCATAAACTGCGACGAACAATTGAGAAGACGGTTACTGACAGGGCGACAGGTATGCGTACCCGCTCTGGATTGCCGCAGCAGTAGAAATCGACCTTGGCGTCATCTGCGCGTCAGCACCCGTCCTGAAGCCCCTTCTATCTAAGATTCCTTTCAGCCTCTCCGGTGCTCTCTCGGGTGGCGTCTCATTGCGTAAGAAGGCAACTGATACCGGTTACGGCGGATCAACTAAGTTGTCGAACACAGTCGTCGAGAACTCTAGGATCCACGCAAGCGCAACGAACCTCTCGTCGAAACGAAGATCAGAAGCAATCCGAGCTGCGCCCGACCTCGACCACGACCAGGGCAGAAGCTACGAGCTGAAGGACTGGGACGAAGAGCGGGAGATATCGAGCCCCGAAGAACATCGCGATCATATGTCGACAGCAAGAAGTGCAAGCGACGACGCCATCCTGCGTGTCCAGAGCAACGAAGAGAGCTCGAAGAGCGGCGGGCTCACGAAAATATGGCACAAGGTGAAATCGCGGTCAGACTCCGAGGGCTCGACACCCAATGATGATATGACCATCACCATGACTTCGGAGATCGAGCTATTGCACGAGCCGGCCAGCGCATATGCATCGAAGCGCAATAGTCGGCAGCAAGAAGTCTACAAGCAGCACCGCGCGATGAATGACCACAAGTCTCCGTCGCCGCCGCAGGCTCACGAAACCAGAAAGAGCTACTTCTGAGTGCTCTGCGTGTAGTAATGTTTCATTCCTTGTACATGTGCAAACGAGCATGATTCATGATTTGCATTTCCTGGCGTTGGGTCAGGTCATCTGTCTGGGCGGCGCGTTTTTGCCACTCAGGGAATTTGCATGATACCACTTGTTTAGTTGATAGCTTGGATACAGTGCCGGTCTCTGTTGGCTAGACCGAGACGTCTCCGGCTGGACTGTGAATAAATGTAGCAGTATAAGTACGTAACATACAAAGTACATTGCATTGGAACGACTGTACGTTCATATGTCATAGTTTTGAAGAATTCCGCATTAACACTCACCTCGGGCTTGCCATCTAATGGCAAGACACTCGCAGCTACCTAATGGATATCCACATGCCTTCGGGCGAGACTTGTGTGCCGGTTACATTAGCTATGCAACCTCGTCTGTGAGAGACGTCCCTTCAATTTGGGTCGAGTCCACATTTCTGCTGGTCGCGTGATTGCGTGGTACAGGATGGGGAGCCGGTAGTAACATTTGCGTGAGTAGCAACACGCACGGCAAGGCAAGAGAGGTCATAAGGGTGCGCATCGAGTTGCACCATCGGGGGCTTAGTGATGTCAATGCCTGATCAGCAAGCAGCGAGATCAGACGCACCTGCCCTCGCCCACCCTCTGGCCATCATCTTCACTTTCACTTCCCAGCTATAAGAGTAAGCGGCATCACAACACGCGAAAAGTAAGCCGGACTGGGGAATCGAACATTTGGACTTCGAAAGGCAGCAAAAGTTACTTTCCAAAGTAAGCGTCAAATGATACCGCGACAATATGATAATTGTCACATGTACCAACGAGCTCACTTTGAGGAGAACCGAAAGTAGCTCCAAGGCCAAAATTCATACAGTCAGTGTGAACGGAACGGTGTCGACTAATTGCAAGGTGCGAAGGAAAGGGGAACTACGTTCGAAATTGATGCCCATGTTATCTATGCTATGTGTCGAATTCAAAAGCATGGTCTTCTCGGTTGAATATACAATGCTCAAGAACTATGCTCGCTAAGATCATGCATTACAACGCCAACCAATGCAACGTCAAATGCCTCCATCCTCCTTTCAGTTCCTCATAACTCATTGCTGCCGCGGCTTGGGCATGCTAGTACGCTTCACGCTCCAAGGCTGCATAGTGCGTCTCGTACCTAGTGTTCTACGCTGGGCCTGCTGCTGTACCTGATCCATCGATGTTGTGTGCAGAGAAGTGGCAGGCTTGAATCCATTCGTCGAGGTCGATGGTGCTTTCGTGGGGCCAGGAATTTCTCGAACATCGTCATCATCAGAGTCTGATAGAGTAATGACCTTCTTCTCCTCGGCTTTAGAGGGGGAGCTGAGGAGCAGCGCGTGTCGAGTATTCTCAGCGTCAGACTCATTAATAGCTCTCCTCGGCTTACTGGCCATGGGCCGGTTGTGTAGTGGCCTGTTGAGACCAGACAGAGGTTGAAAAGGTCGAGATTGAGGATGTGGTCGCCCGCCGTTGGAGATGTCCTGCAGTGGAGCGAGGCATGAAAGCAAAGACTGTGACCGTTTCAGCGACCGAGCCTCCACCTGTGGCGTCGGTGCTGGCGCTTCCGAGAGCGTCCTGCCGGCGCCCTTGAAGAAGCTTGTGATTGCACCCTGTCCCGCTGCTCGAGGCTTGGGCTTTCTGCCCTGAGTGGGGTTCTCGCCTAATCTACTCACTTCATTGTACGTTGGCTTTCGGCTGGCGTCGTCATCGTCCTGGAACATCGCCTGTCGTGTTGCCTGATCAAGGTTCTGAATATCTCTTGCGCTGAAGAAGCCACTTTGAGGTTGAGCACTAAACCACGCGCCACCGCCGTCTTCACCAGCGTCAATGTTGACACCGGGTACGTTGATGCTGCGCAGCGCGTTGATGTCCTCAACTCTTCGGCGCTTCGCATCAACCCCTTCCCTATCGTGATTCCAGCCCGTGTACTCTGTGCTGTAGGATGGCGGCATTCCGTCAATCTCATCTCGTGTTGCAGGGTATCGGTCATCTTCAAGACGCTCGGCCAGAGTGCGGGCCGTTGCTAGCTGAGCAAAGCCTGGACATGGCCTAGCGAGGATCTGCGCAATATCAGGGATAGTTGACCTCTTGAAAGCCAAGTCTGGCCCACGGCGGCTGAAGAATTTCTCGAGGCTGTTGTCATCCAAGAACCGCGACATCTTCGTTTCTTCCTGACCAGATGAGCGCATGGGACAGCTGAGATAGAGCAGCGCCTTAGCACGTGTCATGCCCACGTACAACAATCGGCGCTCCTCGTCGTGGTCCTCGGCTCTTGAATGTGGAAGTGATCCTTCGTAGACGGCGGGAATGAAGACCACGGGCCATTCGAGACCTTTGGCAGCATGGATGGTGGATATCGTGACCTGACAAAGCTCCTCGCCATCTTCTCTTTCCACCTCAGTCGCCAGAGCAACGTTAACCAGGAACTTGGACAGAACGTCCGCCGCAGAGTCTGGACGCTGCACTATGCCCTCGACTTCAGGTAAAGCGTCATCAAACGCCATCTCGCCGTCTGCTATTGCGGTTGCCATTTGGGTTGCCTGAGCGATGAGTTCGTCGATGTTCGCTAGTCGGTCTTTCCAGTTCTCCTTGTAGGTTTGCTTGAGGTACGCCTCGAGAGCTGTCTGATTGAACACGTGCGTGATGAGATCGAGTAGGTTCCATGGGTCTCCTTGGGCTGGCTCGAGCTTCTCTCGCGCAGTATGAATGAGTCTGAAGAACAACGTAATACCCTGCGTCGCTGGTGCTGACAGCTTGGTATCGGTTTTCTTCCTGCCCTGCGCTACGTCTTGGATCAGCGACCACAGCGGCACCTTACGAACTTCCGCTTCCTCAAGCAAAGCTTTAATTGTCTTGTCTCCAATCTTTCGAGACGGTGTGTTGATGACATTGACGATCGCATCGTTATTGTCTGTGTTGTTGATGACCCGCAGATAGCTGAGAATGATCTTAATCTCGGCTCTGTCGAAAAAGCGCTTGCCTCCAACCATTCTATAGGGGATGCCGGCGCGTCCAAGCTCGCGCTCGATAGACAGCGAAAGAGCTGCTGAGCGGAGCAGAATCGAGTAGTCATTATACGTCAATAGCCCAGCACTGAGTGTCTGAGTGCGCTTAATCTCGCTCACGATCCACTGCGCCTCGATATTTGCGGTCGCCAGGTGGCGGAGCGTTGGTTGCTCGCCAACACAATGCGTGGCAAGTAGCGCCTTTTCTGGTCGACTATCGTCCTGCTCGATGACTGCGAGCGCAGCACTTAGGATAGACCCTGCCGAGCGATAGTTTTTTTCGAGGTTGATGACGATAGCCTCCGGGAATTCCACACGCATTCGAAGTAGGTTCTTGATCTCGGCGGCACGGAAGCTGTAGATGCTCTGATCAGGGTCGCCTACGATGGTGATACGTTGCGTCTTCTGGGCCATGAGTTTCATGAGCTCGTACTGAATATTGTTGGTATCCTGATACTCATCAATGAGCACTGCCTGTATCGTCGAGACACATGATGGATGCTGTCGCAACAGATCAACGCAACGGATAAGGAGATCGTCGTAATCCAGTAAATTTGCTGCTTTGAGGTGCTCCTGGTACGTAGAATAGATCTGGGAGAACTCGCTGTCCTCTGCCTTCTTCTTCGTTGCAGCGAAGTCTGCTGCGGTAATGCCCTTGGCCTTCAGGCTGGATATCCTGGATCGAGCGTAGCCAGGCTCGACCATGTACTGATAGCGGTTGACAATGCGCTTGATGATTGCTTTGCTGTCGTCTGTGTCGGCGATGCCAAAGTTTTTGTCGATGCCAATCTCTTGGCCGTAGCGAGACAGGAAGCGGCGTGCGACTGAATGGAAGGTACCCAGGATAAGCTTGGCTTCTAGTTTCTCGCCGACAAACCCTTTGATCCTCTGTTTCATCTCGCGTGCAGCCTTGATAGTGAAGGTGCAGACGATGATGTTCCATGGTTGGAGTCGTTCGTGGATAACATGGTACGCGACGCGTGCTGTGAGTGTCTTCGTCTTGCCAGAGCCGGGTGGCGCCAGCACTTGGAGCACACCCGCCGAACTAGTGACTGCATCTTTCTGCGCTTCGTTCAAGCCCTGCAAAAGGGCATCCATCGCGGAGGGGCGGGCGGCACGCGTCACATGTCAATGTTGAGGTTGCGGAGAAGCCTGGAAGAAGTGGCGCGCCCCCGGAAAACACGCTAGTCGCGTTGTCACGTGCAGTCTCATCCTCCACTCCATCAATGTGTTCTTATCTGCATCGAACATTCGATACGACTCATACGTAGTTGCCCCGCAGCCATTGCAGGTCTGGCCTGTGCTCGCGCACAGTCAATGCGAATCGTTTACGACTTCTCAGAACAAGCAGAACACAGCTCACAACACCTTCGAGGGCGCCTCTCAATATTTTGCCCCCAGAACTTTACAAATGGCTCAGAGGGAGTACAAAATTGATTGGTCCATTTGCAGGGCTCTGGACGCCTGCGCTGGCGACCTCAAGCTGAATTTTGTTTTGGACGGTAAGTTCAGAACTCGGGATTTTCGAGTGATAACCTCTACCGATACAACACGACTCCCACCACGACTAAGTCAAAACACTCACCAAAAAATGGTCCTACACAAACCTTAGTTTCCATTCAAGTAGATCCAAAGTTTGATTCTTCGAGTTTTAGTGAGCGCAAAAAAATTCAAGGTCACTGTCACGTGACGAGCGAGTCCACTTGCTTTCCTCAGGCGTTCTACACCCAACCCCACAGTCATCTTTGCGTCGAACGAGATATCTTGCACGCGGTGATGTAACAGTCAATTCCCGTCACAGACAGTCAAGCAGCCGGAGGTACTCCACCCTGATCAGTCACATTTTTGAGACACTAATGACAACCTTGAGGATTACGAGTTTGCTGGTCGTCTTCAGATCGTACCTCAAATCTATATTGGTGTCTACAAGTCATCTTCCCTAAGTGTATGAGACTGGGTGGGGCTGCCACCTGGCTTTCCGACATATTGTTTGCAGCGATGCTCTTGAACAAACCTTTGCTCCTTACCGGCCTTCATGTTGGTAACTTGTAAGCGAACAGTGCGATCGATTCATACTTAACGTCCAGCATGCTCGTCATCTAAGTTTCATGTCACCATACCAGCCAGCCATGAAACAAAAGACATAGTAGCACTACACAGCACCTGCAGGTTGGTCTCGGGAATTTGACACTAGAACTACGGAAGGATGTTGGCTGGCTCCAAGATCGAATGTCTGTATTTTGGCGCAATTACGATACGCCTTCAATCTGGCTGCAGTAGTGCAGATGCATCTTGCTGTAAACCGAGAAGTCCTTGGTGTCAGCGTTGGTCAACTCATACCTGTCCGAAACGTGAGCTCAGTCAGAAATCGTCGAGGTTGCCTTTGACTAAGAAGATGCAGATGCAGTGCAGAAACTCCGCGTCTCGGGCACTATTTTAACTGGTTTTCATTCAGTAAAGTGCTGAGTGTACTTGGAAGGCACAGTGCAGGGGATGAGCGGAAGGCGAAGTTTGACGAAGAGATCCTCTAAAGGCGTCATGTCGATACACTTGCAAAGATCGGACCCATGTTGGCGGTCCCCTTTAGGCAGTCCGTACATAATATGTGAATTTGTTACTCTATGGACATTTTTGTGCTGAGAGTTCACGCCAGAAGTCGAGGGCCAGAAGTGAGGACGTACAGAAGTATGACAGAAAGCAAGCAATATACACCGTCTCGACTGCTCAGAACGAATGAACGTTGCTCGCGTGCCAAATATGCCTACGATATGGTGGAAACCTGATGTCTCATATTAAAGGGGATCTCACATCCGAACATAACGTTGTGTGCGATATGTCTTTCCAATAGCCCAGTGCTTTGCGGGAGGTCCTGCTTTTCGCGAATGGGCCGAGTCACGCGAATTCGCCTGTAAATTCGCAAGATTCAGCAAGAAGCTGATGGACTCGCTAGACAGCATTGAACCAACTATTCTAACATGAGGCGTCTGTCGGGAGCACTGCGAAGGACTGAAATGGCTAATGCGTTGTTTGTTGAGGAAAGAGGTCTTGAGATGTCGTTCTACAGCATGCGAGGTTTGGTGTTGGCTGCCATCGCCGCTTTGCTCCGACCCCAACCAAAATTCGACAGCACCGCCGAACGCTTCAAAACTCTTACATTGCACGTTTTTACAGTTTAAATCGCCACATCCTGTTTAATCAAAGCTAACCGTCCATCGCGTCTTTCAAAGCATCGCAGTCAACAAGCAACATCTGTGCGGTCTGCATCCGAAGACACGGGATATACTTCCAGACGAAGTTCAAGGCCTGCAATACGATCCGAAAGCAGCGGTTTCCGCCGTTATTGAGTGTGTGGGTGCTAACATGCCAGCCATTTCGTTGCCTCACCCGGACGCGAGAATTGACAACAGTGATATATACCATAGAACACAGGTTTGTTTATAAAACAGGACAGTGCGGGCGTAGTCTAGTGGTTATGATGTCTGCTTTACAGTGTTAACTGCAAAGCGCAGAAGGTCGGGAGTTCGATCCTCCCCGCCCGTATACGCATCAATTTTTTTTCCCCGCGGTGTTGGGGGCCGACAAGCCTCAGCCGAGGCCAAGCACCAACCAATCTTTTGCAGGTCAAGAGAACGTCAACTCAAGCTCGTGGAGCATGAGATATCCATTTGTTGATTGTGTGCGCTGTTGGTCGCGATGGGACGGGGGCCGTTGGGTGCAACCCTTTCCGAAGATCTTCTACCACCTCAGTGCGCATCCGCAACATTGCCACTTCTGCTGTCTCAAACTCGCACAATCGTGAGTCATTCATCGTCAATGTCAAGCCCAGAGCCTTGTTCAGGATGTTGTCCAGCACTGCGCAACCCTTACTTGTCCTTGCGGCCGCCGTGCGTCATGGTCCTGGCGACCTTGGTACCACCACGACCTTCGCTGTTATCGTCCTCCTTCTTGCGCTTCTTTGACAGAGCGGTGGTGGAAGATGAAGATGCGAAGGGAGCCGGAGCGACAGAGCCTTTGTTCTTCTTTGAGGGGCCTGTGGCGTTAGCGATAGGACGACTAGCAGGTGCGCTGACCGCATCGTCGTCGGAATCGGTGGGCAACCTAGCGACAGCCTTGCCCTTGATCCCAGCCTTCGACTTCAGCTTCCTGGAAGGGCGCGCAACCTCATCCTCTTCGTCCTCATCGCTACTGACATCGATGAACCTTGTGTGCGAAGCACCAGAGGCCTTCTTTGTGACATTAGTCTTCAAAGGCTTGTAAGCGGGTGGCTCAGGACGGTCGTCAACATCGCTTGAGATTGTAACAATGGGAACTTTGGCAGCCTTCGGGACCATGTGAGCCTTGCTCGACTCGCCGCCGGTGGGGTCGACAATTTCGTCGTCTTGATCATCTCCAACGAGCTCGTCGCGGATAACGTCCTCCTCGTCGAAATCGCAGGCGACACCGTCACGGGACTCACGACCAACCGTGTGATAGGCAAGCTTGCTCTCCTTCTTCTCTCCGGTCGGTGTCGTGTACTTCAGGTTCTTGCCACCCTTCTTGAAGTCCTTGCGAGGCAGATCGAGAGCGAAGACAAAGTAGTTCATCCCGATCTGACGTTCGTCTTGACCCTGCTCAACGACATTGACAAGGGCCTTGAACGTCAGCAGGTGAGGGTGATGCTTCCACTTCGGCTGTGCGCAGAAGATCGCGATGCTGTGGTAGATAGAAGTTTCCTTCTCGGAGCCTGCGGCAAGGTCGATGTCACCAGCCTTGTTCGGGAGAGCCAGTCGAGGAACTGCTTGACGAGCCACAAGAAGTCACCCTTATCAGCAGGCAGCGTCGCTTCAAGCTCTCGCTTAAAGAATTGTAGGGCATCGGCCTTGAGCGACTGGTGATGAAGGGGCCTGCACGATGTGTTGATTTCTTGTAGAAGGATTCTGGAAAGTACGGTGCAGATCTAGCAGATGCTCCCGGACCGCTGCTACTCCAGAGGTCATCCAGATCCACACCAACGATCTCCTGCCATTACTTCAAGAAAGCAGGCAAGTTATCGTCCTCACTCATGGAAAGAACGATGCTAGCGATCGACACAGTCTCAGTCCTGTGATTGCCTGAGGTGACGGCCTTTGGCTTGCCCATCGACTCGCCATCAGCTTTGCGGATGTCGATGCCGTTTCGAGTGCTAACGCATGTCAGTTTGAAGGCTATCACCCACACGTGAAGGCTTACAAGTAGATGTGGCGCTTGTCCTGATCCTTCTTGTTCTTGGGAGCCACTTCGGTAGGAAGCATGATCGGACCAATCTTCCATGTCTGACCATCGTTACCGTCGATCCACTGGAGGTAGATAGGACGGTTGTGTGGTGTTGGAACGCCTGAGAGCGTCTCAACATGGAATGTGACTTCAAATCCGCCAACAGCGGATGCCAAAGTGACAGCAGCATGCTTACGGCCTTGGCGGATGTGCTCAACGATCCGAGGGAGAAGATTGGTTGGGACTAGATCCAAATCTTCAGCCTGCTCGCGCTCCTTTCTGGCTTCTCGGAAGGCGGTCTGAATCTGGATGAAGTCTCGCTTAGCCTTCATAAATGCCTTGCCAAAAGCCTTCTCCTGCAACAGCGTGTCGATTCCGGTCTTGACCGAGTTGCAGATGGCCAGCCTGTCGAGTGTGAGATCCTTGGCGAGTTCGATGGCACTACAAGTGCTCTTCCATGTGATGCCCAGGATCTATACTTGCAGGCGTTGTGCAAGCTTCTTCCGCGTACCCATGAGCTTCTTGAGGTAACCTGTGTGGAACGAAGGGACAATGAGGATCGCGTTCTTGGCAGTAATGTTGGGTGAGCCATCGAAACTCGCGAGGATGGGTACCCCCAGGTTCTCCTCGACAGAGTGGCGGCCACGGCGACTGCTGTCAAAGGTACCCTTACTGAAACCTGCGAGGGGTGTTGTCATTGCAAAGGTTTGCTGGTGATTTGTTAGCAGGAACAAGTGAAGAGATAATGGACATACCATCTCGCCAAGTGCGAGCACAATCAATGGTTTGACGTTACTCAGGTACTGGTGGAGAAGTTCCCAAGCAGCCGAGTAGTCTCGAGGGTCCTTGGTGAACCAGGCAAAGAGGTCCACAAAAGGCAGGCGATGAAGGTCTGCAAGCTTCCTGGTGAACTTCGAATCGAACTTTGTGTCGTGTCCCGTGAGATCTGAAACGAAGTTGAGGGTTGACAGCGGTTTCTCCCAGAGCCAAACATGTTGAAGCAGTCTTGAATTGCGACAGCAGATCGACTGTGACCAGTGTAGAACGGCATGAGACGGTTGGACTCAAGCTCGCCAAAGTCGGATGCAACCGTGACTAAGGCCGCAATGCCTTCGCGAGACCTGAGTGTAGCTGGCATGGCCTGTTTCAGAAGGGTCATCTCGGTGCTCTCGTTGAACTCGTGGTCACCGGTAGTCGAGTCGTTCTGATCAACGTACTCGCGAACCTTCTTGATGTACTTGCGGACGCGGTTCTGCACCTTCTCTGGGGCATCTTCGAGCTCGACTTCTAGTTGAGAGGCAAGGTTAGTGGGACCGAGTGCCAGAAATGTGCTGTGATCCACCTCAGTCAGGACCATTGTATCCTTGCCGCCAGCCTCGAGGTTGAGAGTACCGGAACCGAAGAGAGCAATTAGAGCCATCTCAGCAAGGTCAGCGTACTTGTCTGGCAGCTTGCTCAACAGCGGACTGGTAAGTCCCACGACAGAGTGAACGGTGGCGTTACCAAGCACCTGCGGATCAACCTTAGCAACTCGACGGAAGAACCGCGTGAGGAATTTAGTCTCGTCAGAGGAGTAGATATCAGCGCCATGGCGCGACCATGGCGTGTTCTTGGTCTGGCCGCAATAGCGCAGATGTACCTTGCTGTACAGCGGAAGATCCTCGGTGTCAGCCAGCCAAGTGTTGATCTGCTCGACATCGTAGCCGTCTGATGCGAGCTCATTCAGGACGCGGCGGAGGTCCTTAACCTTGATGGTGAATGTGCGGATGTAGAAGTTTTGCACCTCTGGCGCCTTCTTGGCTGGCTCTGGTGCACCGGTATGCTTAGAGTACTTGATGGGGGCAGTGTAAGGAACTGCTGGAAGGCGGAGTTCGGCAAAGAGTTCTTGCGGATGCAAGTCATCAATCTTCTTGCTAAGACGAGACTCAATCCGGGAGACCTCATGCAAGGGCTTCGAGTCTGGGGTTGCAGGCTTCAAGGAGAGCGCCTGGCTCACCATTGCCGGATCCGTCTGGATTGGCCTGTTCATCATGTTTTTCCAGATGTTCTTATGATCAAGCCTGATTGCGGTGTCAGTATCTGATCGGTATCATAGTGAGGGTGAATGCGCAACTTACGATTTTGGGAGAAGATCCTTGAACTGAGCCTGGAGCAGTGTGGATGTGTCGATGCCATGAGCCTGCAGACGCTTCATTTCGACGTTGAAGACGGCCGAAATCAGGTCGTCGAGGCGCTCATACTCCTTTTCTGGGAGAAGAGCACTAGAAGGCTGGGCCATCAGGAATGGGGCGATCTCATCTTGAGGGTCGGACCTCACGCGTCTCGCTTTGTTGACTAGGTGCGTGGCCCTTTGCGATGGGTCAGAGTTGAGGTCAGCTCGAACAAGCGGCTTTGCTCCACGACGCACATCGCCGAGAGGGTAGTCGGATGCAGACCACCGGTGCGCCATTTGGGAGCTGCGCGCGTGGAGGTTGTGTTGGTGGTGGAGTCGTCGCAGGTGGAGAAGAGAGGGAAAGGGTAGCAGACGTGATTCCAAGACGGAAGGGGCGGCTCGTGCGCTAAAACGGTGTCGGGAAAGTTCCAGAATGTAGTTGCCAATTGGAGTGAAAGTAGCGCTTGAGGATGCGTTGAAGCAGCAAAACAGAGAAGACACACTCTGTAACAACGCAACAGGTGATCGCTCACAGGAAATCAATGCTGAAGATTGAATGGAAGCTGCCGCCCTTGGAATACAACGCGGTATAACGGGAGGGAGCAGTCCTGAATCAGCTCAAGGGTGCAATGGCCTTGCAAACCCCATATTCGATGATGACGCTCTGTATGTACAGCAAGCACAGGTAGGCCGTATCTTGCAAAAGTATTGTGATTCATACCGCTCTATGTAACTGGGGTCTTTGGTGTCGGTGAAGCTCCTGCGCGGTTCCCTGCCTTCTGCTGTGTGAGCAAACAGTCTTGCAACACCAGCTCAATTGCAGCGCGCCGAGGGTCGATTCACTACGGCACAATTGCAAAATTGGTAAAAGAATGCCGCTTTCTGCTATCTTTGATTCGTAGCATCAGTCCTTGCAATCTGTGGAATAGCTTGAGGTAGAGGACCAAGTGAAGTACCTATGGTACACAACGCTCGAGCGGCAATTTGACCCAAACACTATGATTCCGATATCTGTGCCATAACGCCCAGATCGTACGTCGACATCCTGCGATGGGACCTGTGATGTACATTGTTTGCGCGCTTAGGCGCATGATGCTTGTGGTGGTAACGGAGCTATTTGTGCGTGCCCAAATCGGAAGAAAGTTGCAATGCCCTTGTGCTAAGATCGTGGTGACTTCTCTATAGAGTTTGCACACGATCTTGGTCAAGCACAAGCAAGGCCAATACGAAAGGGAGATCATGCCATGACCCAGGAGATTTGGTTGTGGTGCGAAGCTAGTATCGACACATCCCCGACTGTTCCGTTTTTCGGTATAAAACAGACTGCGACAACGATAACGACAGCAACAGCGCAAAAGAGCCGCGATAAGCTGACCACCTCTTCTCGCACCGCGGACGCGCCCCCCCCCCCCCCCCCCCCCCCACAATACAAAACCTACATCAAAAACCCCCGG
>SWKW01000209.1:23090-51857 GCA_011058865.1 Didymella keratinophila
AAACGGGCAAAAAGCCCCGCCAAAGCCACCCCCCCTTTCCCCCCCCCGGGGGGGGCCCCCCCCCCCCCCCCCCAACAATTATCGATCTATGCAAAGACAACGCGCCGGCTTCCATCCTTATACTGCACTGCAATCTACACTACAGTATTGCGCCCCTAACATTCGAGCAGCACCATTGTTGCATGCTCTGCTGGCTGCTGAGCGCCGCAATATTATCGTGGATTTGGCGCTGGAGACCCCACTTCAACCCCGCCATCGTATTGAGCGCGCATAACCGAACGCCCGAAAGGCGATAGTAGTCCAACAAAACATCAGCCATTGCGCCATAGCTCAGAACGGGCTACGAAAAGCTTTATCCAATATACAAATCTTAAAATTGGAGGTACAGTCATGGTTGTATGGTGTAAGTATTATCCCGTCTGCTTTACACAAGCATGTTCTAATTCCCACCAGGTAGAGGTTATCACTTCAGATTTTGATGCATTCAGAAGTTCTGGAAACCCCGGTTCGAGTCCGGGTACGACCTTTTTGGCGGGGGTGAAGGTCAGGCTTGTCTAAGTGGGGTTTGGCGGCAGTACTTCTTTTTGGTACCTGAAACGCTTCTGGAACATCAGAACAATTGCAATGGGCAATCTCCAAAAGTTTGGAGCCATGCTTTGCATTGGGGATGCAATTTCTGGTCTCTGGACTTCCTGGTGAAGTGTCGCACACCAGACCATGTCAATTCTCAACGCCACGGTCAAAACGGGCTCAAACTTGCCATAGAGTATCCTGAGACCTCAGTCTCCAGAGTTAGGAACATATCAAGCAAAGTCGTTAAAGTTTCCACTTTGGTTGGTCGGGTAGTCCGACTGTCACTGGAGCAGTTCGGCGGCCACGACTGTCCAGCCATTTCGATCCAGAAAGAAGCGTCTAATCCTTCAGCATATCATGAGTGTCTCCACTTCGTTTGGAGTCTTCGCAAGTCAAGTTGGCGTTGTGACAGATTTTTTGCAAACTAGGATAAAGTGCAAGCGTTGTCATTAAAGTCAAGTGACTCCTTTGTGTGTCGAATCCTCTTGCAACCAGCAACATCAATAAATATTCTCAGCAGGCAGATATGCTCGGATAACCTCAGCTTAACTTTGAAGCCTGTGCTATTTCAAGCTAGTCTCTTACGCCGCACTTCGGGACCGAGGATTTATACCCAGCAGAGTCTGTTGGCCGTAGAAAATATGGGTCGCCGGATGTGCCGCGTTTGTGATGTCTTGCTATAACCTGTCCACGAAATCTCGATACACGGTAAAGAGCTGTCTGGAAAAGGCTATGAGCAAGTTAAACACGGGAACATTATGAAAGACACAAGGGTTGGAAGCAATTGGCGTTATCGAAGCCGAAACAAGTTCTGTCAAAGAAGGAACACAGTCAACGCAGAACATTGTGAAGACGGAAATGGTACAACACCAGGCGACCAGTTCAGAGACAACCATGACTTCAGAAGCTATAATGATTGTTACTCTGACAATTCCTCCGTGTCCTCTTCATTACAGTGTATCCACTAAAAAGGAAAGACTCCAACTCTTTAGCATCCTGTAGCATGCAAGGACTGTCAGAAGCCGAACCCACCGCCCAAGATAAAGAAACATGATGTGCTAGTGGACATTGGTTGGATTTCTTCGACCTACTTGGGTACTTCTCCATAGGACTCATGTGTACCAAAAACAGGGTATCCGCGAGAATCTACGTTGCAGCTTCCAATAGTACTCCCATCCATTCTCAAGTTTAGATTTTGTCGCTTCTGCGAAATGCTGACCGAAGCACACGCGTAGCTCTTCGATATACACGCTCAATCTACAGTCCTTGACATGTTTACGGTAACAGCATGTTGAAACAGATACACAATTATCCAGGCACGGTTCCAGCCTAACAAGCGTCTCGAATGTCGTTATGTCGTCAGACCATCTAAATTAGCTTTTCCCCAGTATCCGACTCAATCATCTGGCAAATGCTTCGCTGCAGCCCCTGACTCATTGAACAATCCGACAATCCGTACTTCTCCAGATGACTGGCAACATGGTGCCATTGAAAAGATCGCAAACAACGACGCAGAGGCGATTGATGTACTGTTTGTCAATTACTTTATATCATAGAATCGTTACCACCGAGTCCTCCCTGGAGCCTGCTCATAGCACCGCAAACGCGCTTGCGTACGAGACACTGCTATCCCTCACGTCCTCTACCAAACTACTTCTATCATACCTAACGAACTTGAACCTTCCCTTGCCCTCTTCTAGCTCAGCCTGTTCAACCGCAGCTAAAAATACTCCGATAGGATGCCTGCCACACACCGTATTGCCCGTCTCCCGCAGCTGTTGCAAATAGTCTTTGTGACTCCCGGCCTCCACAGCGTCCATGCTCTCCTTATCGACCGCAGCGATGCTCTCATGAATGGGAAAGTCGCTGGTAACCTTCGAATTGGACTTCAAGCTGATCCCGGACGAGCTGCCCGGTGGCTGGTAGTATGTATATCTGAAGCGCGAGCCCCAGTGGCAGAAGTCTGAGGATATGACGAAGATGTTGGTGGGGTCGGAGAGGTAGGGTGCGAGCAGGGAGCCGTAGTGGGCTTCGGCGCGAGCATCTGTATTGCCGACCATGATGGGGACGAGGGGGACCGATGCGGAGTCGGATTGGAAGGCTGCGTTCTTGCTGGAGATTTGTCAGGCCTGGAGCAGATCGAGAGCGAGTATGGACTTACAGTGACAGCATCTTGCAGATGTATGGGAGGTGCATCTCGGAGCTGTGCTCGTCCTCGTCTACACCACGTTCCATGACTTCCAGACCCCAGTCTTTCTGTATCTGCTTGACCAGCGCAGTGTCTATCGTCAGGTCGCCGATCGGTGTGGCATACTTGCTGCAGCCAGTGGTTGCGGCGCCGGATAGGTAGTAGTGGTGGGAGGGGAAGAGCAGGAACACGCGTTTTCTGATGATGTTAGCAGATATCAGTATCTATTCGACATCTTCACATACGCATTCGCCCAGTCGGCTGTCTTGTAGGCCCATGCTGCGGCAGGCCCAGAGTAAGAGTATCCAGCATGCCTGCGCCTTCATGAGCCATGATCTCTACACATATTCTTAAATGCCCTACGGTCCGATGATCGCTCGAGCGTTCTGTGTAGGCACTGAAACATTGCCTGCCTGGGAGGAAGCCGTGCCAATAGGCGTTATCGAGCTTGGTACATCTGCTAGCCAACCGTCGAGTTGCTGTGAGAGCGTAGGGCCTTTGTCTGTGTACCACGAGCCGGCGTGAGTAGCTCTGCGAGTGACCATCTTCACAAATCTCGAGCGTAAAGACAGCTTGGGTGTCTGTAGTAACCTGGAGTAAGTCGGGGAAGGTTAGAGGCCGGTGATACTGGTGGGGTAAGTAGCTGTTGTGGGGCAGGAGCTTCCTGTAAACCGTGCATTCGTCATCGTACGGTAAGTCTATTTACAGCGTCAACAAGCAGTGACTTTGAAGACGATTCGAGGTCAAGGAAAGCTGGCCAGTTCAAACACAAGGCGAAGAAGCATCCAAAGCATGCTTCTCTACCGCTACCAATTAGTACTTGAAGGCTTGAGACAATAAGCCGGTGAGACATGAAACCGGAAGATGCAGCGAGAGAGGATTGCCAGGCGCAGTTCAATATCGAACGGAAGACAAGAAAGGCAACATTAAGTTCCTGCAAAACAGACTCGAGTTGATGAAGAAGTGATGGTTGATGGCCATCTGGGTGCCGCTCTTACCCCACAACGCGAGCGCGTCGCTCCGCGGCAGTTTGTCGCGTGCGTGTCTGGCCAGCCTCAGAATGATCGTCATCCATCTCGGTCTACAACACAACAGCCTTCCACCCTCTTTCTTTGCTCAAAACTCACGGACTATTGTCGCATTGGAAGTTTGATATAGTTGCGATCTTCATCTTCACCACAATGGGCATCAAACGCAAGCACTTCGACGATGCGTCTCCGACCTCAATCTCCAGCTCCGGCTTCGTCTCGACACCAGACGCGCAATCGCCAACCCGTTTCCCTCACGGCCTAGACGGTTCAATGGATATGGAGATGGACACAGAAGTCACACCAAAGAACAACGGCTGGGATTTCTCGCGCGCCCAGCGCACAAAAAGCAGCGACTGGGGTCTGCGGACGCGTAAACGAGTGCGCGACAACCGGCCAGATGAGCGCGCCATACAGGGTACGTACCTCTCTTCAAGTACATAGTCTCAGCCTCCTACTGCACACTCTTAGCAACTCTTCTTATGTTTCGAGTCCCCTAATAACCAACATCGCTGACCTATAAACAGAGAACACAGTGCACAAACTCTTCCTCGCACAGCGCCAACCGCACACCTCCCCCGTATCCTCCTCTCAGCCAGACGCACAAGCCTTTCTCACAGTCATAAAACCGCAAAAATCAACACTACACTCCTTCTGGACCATCACCGCGCCACCCGTCCAAACACCCATGTTCTCCTACCACACACCTTCGTCACAAACACGAGAGTCAGGGCCGCGGTGCGAGGACTGCGACGCTTGCCTCGATTTGAAAGAAGAGGGGATGGATGTCGACATGGACATGGGCGGGATGGACGAGAGTACTTTTGCGTGTAGAGAGTGTGGGAGGAGTGTGTGTGGGACTTGCGCGGTGGTGGGGGATGTGAGGAGGTGCTTGCAGTGTGCTACGCATGGATATTGAAGTGGATGGTGTGTTCATCACGGGCGCGAGTAAGATATCTTGGTGTTGTCATTTAGCGCGGCGTTTTGGTTATGGGTTTTGGAAAGTGGTTCTGCGACTGTTGTACCCTCGAACAGGCTCGAAACACTGGTAAAGAGACAGTGTTATATTCTTATGCCGTAACTACATAGCGAACGAAAAGCGAATATCTGCGCACAATGCCTGCCTTACATAGGCCTCTTGAACGCATCGCTCCAGCTTTCAGCGCGCATGAAATGATCGAGCGTCTCTTTTTGGCCCTGTTGCGACGACCGAGCAGCGAGAGCTCTGAGCTCATCGTTGTACGTTCTGAGCGCCTCGCTGCCATGTTTGACCTCAGTCGGTTTAGCCGATGGCTGCGACGGAAACATAGTTTCCATGCGCTCGGACAACTTCTTCTCTTCCATCTCATCCCTCAAGATCTTGACCTGCTTCTGCATCTCGACCCAAAGTTCGAGATGCTTGATGTCAGGATCCTCGCTGCCGCCGCCGAGCAGGTACTGCTCGTCGCGGAACCGCATTTCGACAGGATGCATTGGGTCCTGAGGGCCGGCCCAGCGGCGTGCATTCCTCTCTGACTCGTGCTTGTCCTTGCCACCATGTCCAGCGATAGCAAGTAAGGAAGCGATGAAAGCTTCCTGCATGTACGCGAAAGAGAACTTGTCAGTGATCCCTGCAATGCTATCGCAGAGCTTGTCCGGAAAGTCCAGGTCCTTGTTGTCTGAGAGCTTGCCCTGCCAAAACTTGCAGTACTGAACTCGTTCACCGTAGTTAGGGTTTGCGAAGTAGTACTTGCGATCGAAGCGACTGGGGCGCTTTGTGATGCCAGGGTCGAGCCTGTCGAGGTGGTTCGTAGAGCCTACCATCAAAATGCCATCGTTGGACTTGAGACCGTCAACCTCATTGAGGAAATAGGATCGCACATTGTCGCTGACGATGGAGTCGAGGTCCTCGAACACAAGGAAGCATGGTGCTTCTTGGCGCGCTTTACTGAAGATCGCGCCAAGCGAGTATTCTGGTCCCATGAACGAGGACAAGGTGCGCACGTACAAAGTGGGGACAGACATCCTCGTGTCTCCGTTCGCTCCACGCTTATACAGACTGTTCATCATGGCCTTGATGCTGATGGTCTTACCGTTACCCGGTGGACCATAGTAGATGATACCTCGCTTCCATGGGACCTTGAGCTTTTGGTATGTCTCTCGGTTGTCGAAGAAGCTTTCGACATCAGTTTGAAGGGCCTTCTTCATGTTCTCGTCGAGGATGACCTCGTCCCAGGAAGCCTTCTGGACCGCGTCCCACAGCTGCGCGCTCTTCTGCCACCAGCCCCCATCATAAACCCACACCTCGTCGTGCAGCTCTCGACCCCAGATGGTAGCATCCCTGATCAACTCATCGACTTTGTGCGAGTTGCTTGTGAGGATATAGTGGTTCTTGATAGCGGGATAATAGCCACCACCGTCCCTGCCATCGGCAATGTACAGAATAACCTCCTGATCTTTCCACTTGTACATGAACTTGCCAAAGGTCAGGTTCTCTGCCATGAAACCGCCGCCATGATCGAGTCTCCTCCCAGCAGGTATGTATGCACGATACCTTATGCTCACACCATATACTGGGTCCTTTACGCTATCCTCGAGAGGCGTGTATTGAGCGAAGCCTGCAGAGGCATAGGCGAGCAGGTCCACAAGACCGAAGGGGGTGACGATGAGCTCGAGCTTAGGATACTGCGTGCGCAGAGCTTCGACGAGCACAGTGTCGGTGTTGATGCGCTTGCCGGATGAGTGTTCGAAGTAGCGGTGGCCTGCGAGGTCCGACTCGGCAGTGAAGCTGCCGCCCGTCATGCTGACTGGTATTGGGAGGTATAGCGGCTGGGCTAATGTATGCCTGACAATGCAAATGACTTGAGAAGCTGTAGTAAGTGCAGTTTCAATGATTGTGATTAAGGATGCAGCGCGACAAGTGTTTGTTGCTGCCTAAGGGTGGCCTGAATGAAGGCAGTGCAGAGCTCTTGGAAGCTGTTTACGAGGCGACAGCTGCAGGATGGGGAGGCGCAGCTGCCGCCGAGAGCTACCCCACTTCCTGATTGGGTCAGCTCCAAACATGTACCTTTGTACCTCTGTCAATTAACACCAAAACCATTGTGAGGGTTGAGAGGTCAGCAGAGAGGGTTGGAGTTGTGAGATGATGAGAGATACCGACTGTTAACCAACACTGACTGCTGACAGATCACGCGCCACATCTTAGCTTGTAAAGGTCCAGCCACGCCACGTTCTGACAACAGCCTACCTCCGGTATCGCGACCTAGCTGCAGAACGATGGACCTCGGAAGGCTCTACGGAGAGTTGTGAGAGCCGCAACACGTTGTGTCGCTGTCTGAACAGGTCTTCTGCAGCCTTTCAATGGTTCGTTCAACGACGAGTATCACCTGACACATCGTGAAGAGGGCGGAGCGGAGTCCTCTAAATTGTCAGTCCTCCGGAACCGGGCGGAACAATCGATCCTCGAGCCTCGTGGCCCATCAGACCTGGCCCTGGCATTGATCTCCAGAGCCGTGGAAACGGTCTCACGCAGGGTCGACGTGGAGTCCCCGCCTTCTTTGTCCCCACACAAACTGCGGAGAAAGCCAACCAACAGCCAAAGGGTCGGACCTACGGATCTGGTCAAAACAGGCCGATGTTGAGCGAGACGCGTACTATCGTATCCCAAGTGCTGTTTTCAGGACGTTGCAGGTCGCAATGGCGTTTTGGATTGAACAAAGTTGTCCAAGCAATGCCACCGTCATTTCACCACGGCTTGTCGAGCTTGGGTAAAGAGGCACGGTTATTTAACCGATGCAACGATACATGCAAGTGCGGGCATACAGCCAGAAGCACGATAATGCTTACATGCTCGACACGGCTCTGCAAACACAACAACATCCATCAGCCTTTGTGGTTGCGGGACTACTGAACGCGTCCAGCGTGGAGTCGGCCGAGTCCATGTTGACCAATGACCAATTCACAGCGACTCTCGCGACTTTCAGACTTGACACGGCCGCGCACGAGGTTGACAAAGTCGGCGACGGCACGGCAGAATTGACACGCCCAGACAGCTACTCCCGCTGGCCCGAGCAAGGAACACGGTGCCGCAGCCAAGCTGCTGCTCGACCGCGTGAGTGGTGAGATTTCAGACCCTCTGCGAGTGGAGCTGGGTGGAGCCCCAAGTGCCCCAGGATACCCACGGGAAGCGAACAGCTTGTTCCCACTTCGTTCCAGTAGCCTCAAGATTCGACGCTAATTGTCATTCAAAGCTCGAGATTTGCAATCGATTTTCGAATTTGTTGTGTCGACTTTGCGACGGCGCAAACACTGCGCAAATCGACACTTGATGTCATGTCATGCTTTCGGTTCGACGCCCGTGGCTGATGCCCAGAGTCTTGCACAAAGCTTAGCCGCCGACACCCTGAAATTTGCGCGCAGCGCACCCATGCATGCTGTCATCAAATCACCCGTTCGGGGGACGCACATCGGCTTTGGTCTTGAGCATTTCCGCCATTCCCGGTATGCAGCTTACACACAGAAATGCATCAAGCTGTGCGCTATTGCTTCAAAACATCTACCGAAATAGATCTTCAACGCCGCGGTATCCAGCATCCCAGTGCATGGACGCCCTGAAGCGGCAAATTTTCACGATGCTCATCTCGAGGGTCAAGGTACACCTCGCACTCGCACCTTGCTACGCCGAACGGTCTGTGCAAGGATTCGCGGCTAGCCCTTGCAAGCCAAAGTTGCGATCGCGACATGGTATTTGTGCGACTACGCTTGCAGAAATAAAAGCCAAAGCGCGCTGCAAGTGCGAGGGAAATTGCTGACAGGCTGTTCCTGCGCATTCGTGAGATGTTCCGTGGCTTCCATTGATGTTCGGAGGTCAAACTTCCGCGAGTCACGATGATGTAACTCTGGCAGCCTTGAGTCTGGACAGCGCCCGCTTCGGTAAATCGAAGCAGTGGACTTCCATCCCTTCGCGTCATCGCAGTCTGCTGTTCACCTGATATCGAGATTCGGAGTTAGAAAGCGATCGGCTGTTGGTCTTCCATTTTGATTTCTAACATTTGGCGCTCACCCGACCTCGGCAAGCCTCTCTCTATGCGCGACGATCCGCTACCCTGTGGCTGTCTGTGGTTCGTTGGTCCAATTGATGGCTGTCAGTGGGCCCATGCTGCTCCTTCACCCGGTCTGGAGACAGTGTATGGGGAAATGATTTGAGTGGGCCGCTTTAGCACCAGATGCAGCTAATTACCTCCCCTTAGCATCGGACTAGATTCAAGACGGGGCAGACGGCCCATGGCATACGTCGTTTACCAAAGCTCCCTGCATGGTCTGTTTGCAAAATATATGAATCCCCCTTCCCCAGATCCATCTCCTTCCCCAGACTCCTCCAACAATCCTCGACTCGACCTTTCTCAGCAGGAACAGTCCAAGATAGTCAAAATGGCAACCGCACACGAACACAACAACATCCCAGTAGGTCTTTCCTTCCGCGGAGCATTAGGATCGGCACCGCTTTTGTTTATGAACTCGTAACTGACTTGCCCAGCGCGGCCCCAGCGTCGACAAGGAGACCAGTGGTGTCGATTATGCCCAGAACGGCACCAACGGCGCTGCTCAGAGGAGGCCGTACGACTATGGAGGCAACCCTCTTGCGCACGTTGCTACCAACGACCCCGAACTTCGCCTTGCTGCCTTTGGTGGTGAATTCCAGCCTGGTCTCTACCGCCCACCGAACCGCAAGTTCGCCAACCCTGCGCCTCTTGGTCTCTCGGCTTTCGCTCTTACCACCTTCGTTCTATCGTTGATCAACGTCAACACACGAAGCATTGGTTCGCCCAGCATCGTCGTTGCTCTTGCTTACGGCTATGGAGGTCTTGTCCAGCTTCTCGCTGGTATGTGGTATGTATTGTTCGCGCCTTCATATTCGGAACGATCTAACAATGTTCAGGGAAATGGCTGTTGGTAACACCTTCGGTGCTACTGCTCTCTCATCTTACGGAGGTTTCTGGTTGTCCTTCGCCATCATTCTGACCCCCGGAGGTTTCGCGATTGAGACCGGTCTTGCTAAGATCAGCGAGGCTACCTTCCTCAACTCTTTCGGCCTGTACCTGATGGGCTGGTTCATGTCAGTTCGCCCAAAAACCTTTTTACAAACGTCCATACTGACATTCTCCAGCTTTACCTTCCTCCTGCTCATCTGCACGCTCCGCTCCACCGTTGCGTTCTTCTCGCTCTTCTTCACCCTCGACATGGCCTTCCTTCTGCTGGGTATTGGCTACCTCCAGAACGACGGTGTCGCCCCCCAGGGCCAGTGCATCATCGCTGGTGGTGCTTTTGGTCTGATGGCTGCGTTCCTTGCCTGGTACAACGCCCTTGCCGGTATTGCCGACAGCTCCAACAGGTCAGTATCCTCCAGCACTCCGTCATCGAGTCCATATTCTAACGTACCCCAGCTTCTTCGTCATTCCCGTTGCTCACTTCCCCTGGTCTGACAAGGGCCGCGAGCGCCGCGACAAGGTCGACAACTCCGCTGCCCGTGCCGCCTAAGCGAACTATGCTTTCGCTTTTACGCCTTCGTCGATTGATTTGGGAGGCAAATTGTTTTGTCGGTCGCGCGTTTACGACTGATGGATATGGATGTTGATCATTTGGATACCCCTGATAACGATCGACTGTAATGCTGCTTGGATCTGATGTTGATTACGGGCCAATATGTACGCCATTTAATACTATCTACTACAAGTTCTACATACCGCTCAAATGCTGTGATAACCTTCTCCAACTCTGCACCGTTGTCGTCGACTACACTTCTCGTTAGTGCTGACTGGTGGCTGCGCGATCTGTTTAGTTTACATTCATACAGGAGGCTGCCAGGTCGCTTCAAGCCTTGCACGAGGACTGTAAGAGCGTTTTCGCAGTACAAATTGCTCACGACAAAGAGTCTTACCCACGCCTACCTGCTGGCCAGCAGTACGAGCGCCCTCCTGCCTCACCACACCATCGCGCAAGCGTCACCACGACACGACCACCACACCCAGCCAGCTCTCCACACCTCCCTCCAGATCCGCCTCCACAACGCCTCTCCGCATCGAAAACCACTGATGTCGAGCCTGCAGACGTCATCCCACATTAAAGCGCGCCGTTACCACTGTTCAGCTGGTGACGTTTCCCAAGGCCCTAGGCGCGGGGTGCTGGGCTGGGAACGCCCCGAAGCTGGGCGAAAGCTTGAGTCCCAATCCAGCGCCATGGCACATGTCACCGGACCAGGGCGCGACGGGTGGCCTCGCCTTTGGTACAGAAAGGCAGAAAAGCAGAAAGGCAGAAAGGGCATGTTGTGCACGCAAGACTGCGATGGGACAGTTCTCGATGGGTGCATAAAACGCTTGAACAGCGTTGGAGCCGTCAAGAAATGGTACACGGCGTTGCACCTTATGGTTCTAGGATGACGCTGTTCCTCACGACACGTTTGACTGGTCAAGAGTCCAAAGGAGAGTTGCGATATGCGTTTGATTTCATATGTACAAATATAATGATACAGTCTATACACTTCCATTCGGCACCTGCACCGCGCCGTTCTCCTTCGCCGCTGACGGGGCCTCCAGCTGCTCGCCCCAGATCTGAATAACGAGCTGTTTCTTGTTGATCTTGCCCATGGCATTTCGTGGGATGGTATCTACGACCTTCATTTCTTGCGGAATCTTGTAGTTGGCAAGGATGTCTTTCAGTGCACGTCTCATGTCGAGCGCAGACCACGCCTTGCCTCCCCTGCCGGCCGTCTTGCCTGCCTCGGACAGCACAACGACAGCCGCGACTTTCTGGCCCCAGGCTTCGCTCGGCAGACCGACAACGGCGATTTCGGAGACGTACGGGAGGGAGAGCATCTCGCGCTCGATTTCGAGGGCGGACACCTTCTCGCCGCCCGTTTTGATGATGTCGGCGGACTTGCGGCCTTGGATGAAGTACAGCGGTCCTTTGGCCCATTCTTGTGCGCTCTTGCCTGCGGCTGGAACGGTCTTGCGGATCGCGACGTCGCCGGTCTTGAACCACTTGCCCTGGCCGTCTGCATCGTCGACGAATTCTTTAGACGTTGCGGTCGGGTTCTTCCAGTACTCGCGGAAGATTGTGGGGCCGCGCAGTTGAATCTCGCCGTGGCGCTCGCGGCCGGTGGATGGATCGACTTCTTCTCCTTCTTTGATGACTTCGCTGGTCTCGGTGTCGACCAGGCGCGCTTGAACTGACGGGAGTGGCCAGCCTACTGAACCATCGACTCGATCTGCAAAGTCGAGGCCGCACGATAACGCCATGCCGACCTCTGTCATGCCATATCTCTCCAGCAGCACGTTGCCGCCACTCAATTCTGACCATGCTGACTTGACTGGCGTGGGAAGGGCCGCTGAGCCAGAGATGTTCAGTCGCAGATTCGAGGGGTGTAGGGCGGTCTTGGTCGCGGTCTGGAGCTCAGGCGTCAAGCTGGCGTGTGAGGAGAGGAAGCGTGTGTAGATAGTAGGGACGACGGTGAGAAAGGTAATGGGCTTCTTCGCCGGGTCTGGGTTCGGTAGGAAGGGCGCCGCGAGTCGCTCCCAGGCTGCCTGTGCATTGAACGGGAATTGGAACTCGATGGTGCTACCCGCAAAGAGCGGTGTCAATAGCGCATTGACAGTTCCGTGAATGTGGTGCAGTGGAAGCACGTGCAGCAGCACATCGTCCGCTGTGTAGTTCCAGGCCTTCAGCAGCGACTGCGACTGCGCGGTCAGCACATCTTGAGGCAGCAACACGCCTTTCGGCCGGCTCGTGGTGCCCGATGTGTACAGCATCATGCCGCCCTTGGTGCTCGTTGGCTCTTCCAGGGTGACGTAGTCGTCTGTCTTGCCCATCATGATCTTCTCCCGCTTCCAGTTGATGGGGCTGGTCTCCATGCCCTCCTTCAGCACCTCATCTGCCTTGTCCTGGAACTTCTCCGACGAGAGGAGCATCAGAGACTCGCTCTGGTCGATGATGTAGCGCAGCTCGTGGGCGGGGAAGGTGGGCGACAGCGGTACGGCAATGGCATGGGCGGCTAGGATAGACAGCAGCGTCACTGTACAGCAGTCAATGGCTGTCTCCACTGCAGCACACAGAGAAGGGGGACAACGGGATGCGCACCTACATAGTCGTAGCCGTTCTCCACCAAGAACGAGATGCGCTCGCCCTCTGCGCTCTTGCCACACGTGTTGCGCTGTAGCTTGTCCTTGGCCGCGGCGACATCGTTGACCAGCTCGCCGTATGTGAAGCGCCGCCCGGAGAGCGAGTGGATGACGGCGGTGCGCTGGGCGTCGTGCTTCTTGATGGCCTCGAAGATGGGCAGGCGGGGGAGCGTGGATGCCATTCTAACAGAACTTCTTGCGGCGACAGGACGAGTGCACTTGGGGAAGGAGGCTGTCGTGCGAGACAGGAGATTGCGCGCCCACATGGCAACGGCAGCGCCTGGGATCAGCGCATTCGACTCCAGATGCAAGGCCTCGGACAGCGGCAGTTGTGTGGGGGTGCAGTGACGGGCCAATGCCGGGGTGGAAGAGCGTCTTGAAGAGCTCTATCCGCCCATTGACCTGCTCCCTCGTGTCAATCTACTGCCATTCACTCTCAGGCAGTACTCTGAAGCTTATAGAGTAAGGCTTCGGCCGTTCTGACGCCGCACCTCCCCTCAATCGCTCTGCAGCTGAGCTCCCCAAGATTCAGCATCGGTGACGCGCTTCCGAAGCACAGAGCTTGGCACATCCTCGGTACTCAGATTTGGCTCCCGATCTCCGGACTCAACACCAAAACTGCATCACCATCATCCTTGCTCTCATTGGCTGTCAAATTGAGCCTCATCTGACGTAGACGCACATTTGATGTTCCTTCGACGATCAGTCCAGACCGGCACTCGGTTTATGTCAGCCATGGCCCAGTCCATGACTCCGATGGAGGACGCTCTGCGGGCTAAGGGAAGTCACGACCTCGGACTGGAACCGGCTACTCCAGATTCCCCAGATTATGTATATCAAGTCTAACTAGGAAGCAGATTGGAGATGCATTGAAGCCGACTACTTTTGAGATCTACAACGATTCTCACAAGCACGCACATCACAAAGCCATGCAGGGTCAGACAAGCAGAGAGGTATATTCGAAGACTGACCATATTGGTTTTGACGATGACTGACTTGACTTTGTAGACACACTTCCGGTATGCTAGGATATCAGTTTCTGATCTCAAAGATCAATTCAGCGACTAACAACCCCAGTCTCGTCATCACATCCACAGCCTTCAAGGGCAAGCCCCAACTAGCACGCCACCGCATGGTCAACTCTCTCATGAAGGACGAGATGGCCCAGGAAGGTGGCATCCACGCACTGCAGCTCACTACCCGGACGCCAGAAGAGGATGAGGCACGAAAGCAGAAGGAGGTTGCCGCCTAAGCGGATGGTTGAAGAAACAAAGATACCCATGTCGCATCTTGTATATCAGCACACATTTTAGCATCGCCAATACCAACATTCTACAAACCTTATGGCCTTTTCATGCGATGGAGACTTTGTCTACTCCGTCGACGAATCGAGCACGGGCTGCCCGGACCGTCTAGCCGATGACTTCTGCCAGCTGTTGTATCGAAGGGTGAATTTGTCCGCGAAACATTTCAACGCGTTCCCAAACAAACATCAATGACAGCGACTGTGCCTCTTGCGTGCGTTGAGATGTACGCATGCACGTGCACGCCTGCTAGTAGATAACCATGCGATTTGAGCCGTCTACCTGGTGCTCGACGTCCCGGATATTCCGACATTGAAGCAAAGTGTCCTGATATCTCTTCTCATTCAGTATCACGGCCACGATGCCGAGAAACCAACGGCGGCTCATCGGGACGTCATTCGGAAAGTGGGATGAGGCGCCAGCAACAAAAGGTGGAACTTCCTTCCTCGAGAAGAGAGCCGCAGGAGCCAGGCATCTTTCCTCGAACAACCACGACACCCACTCGACAATTCCAGAGTACCCGAAACCTATACGCGACCGCCCACAATGCCTGAAATCAAGGTGTACGAAGTAACAAAGGTACGCACCAAACGTCTCTTTAAACATGGTGGAGGGGTAGCTCCATCGTGCCCCGCTGAGGTCATTGCGACCAAGCTGAAGATCACCAACAAACAAAGGCGCAATTGCAACAGAAACACCAGCCACTAACAAGTTTAGCCATACATTGAGCTGAACTGCTCTCTTGGCGAAGGGCCTTTCTGGGAGGAGGAGACAAACACAGTACGCTTCCTCGACGTCGAGAAGCAGGAGCTGCACCGCGTCGACATCAGCAAGGGGCCATCAAGCCACAAGCTGGTCAAGAAGCTCGACATTTCAATAGGGTAGGTTGCAATCACCTACTAACAGTAGTGACTTCTTTCCTAGGCATGAGCTGACAACGCATAGCTGCACAGCAGACATTGAGGGTAACGCCAAAGAGTTCATCTTCGGTGGCAAGTACGGCTACGGCATCGCGAACAAGGAGACCGGCGACTACAGATGGGTTCAAAAGGTCTGGTCCGAGGATGAGATCAAGGCGAAGAAGCACGAGAAGTTCCGCGGCAACGATGGCGCTGTGGATTCGCAGGGCCGCTTCTGGGCTGGCTTCATGTTCGACCCGCTGGTTGAGGAGATGAGGTCTGATGGTGCGTACAAAATGTCTCGCGTTTAGAGATCACTGTTAATCTGTCTATAGGCGCCGTCTTCCGTCTCAACCCCGATGGGTCGCTCGACCGCCCGCTTAGCGACATCTGCATCCCCAACGGCACAACGTGGAACAAGAAGGACGACACGATGTTCTTCGCCGACAGCCCGGACAAGACCATCTACCAGTTCGACTTCGACCCCAAGACCGGCTCCGTCACGAACAAGCGCCCCTTCTTCTCGATGCCTAAGGACAACAAGTACGGCGAGAACGCAGTCCCAGATGGTCACTGCATCGATGAGGAGGGATACATGTGGACTGCGCTGCACGACGGCGGACGTGTCCTGAGGATATCGCCGCAGGGCGAGGTCGTCGCGGAGATCAAGCTGCCCACAAGCCAGATCACCTGTCCCTGCTTCGTTGGCACACAGCTGTTCATCACAAGCTCGGGCGGTGGTGGGCCAAGCGGAGACGATGGCAAGCCGGTCGACAAGTTTGCCGGGAGCTGCTTCATGGTCGATGTTGGCGTACGCGGCCTGAAGAGGTTCAAATACAAGGGTGGTGAGAAGGTCGAGGGTGGAAAGGTCGACGGTGCAGTGGTTGGAGAGTAGACGCTCTGCCGCCAGTACGTCCGAGGGGGATATGACCATGCAGCTGGAGCGAGGGGTGAGCATCGATGTGAGAGCAAGTCCAGCTCGTGATTGTACGTCGGTCTGTTTGCAGGGCTCAAAGCACTGCGTTATTAGGTCGCTTCCCATTTGAACAGGCAATGAAGCCCAACATCAGCACACAGTCTGTTTAGGTAGCGACCACGTCCATACCCGAATACTGCTTCTTCTCCCCAAGTATGATTATTACATATGCCCTCGACAGTTGCTTCCATCCATCACTGTCTTGCTCACATGGCGCTATCACGTCATTTGATTTAGCAATTGGCAAGAGCAAGCAACCATGATGCACCGAAATGCTTGTTGCCCTCTCAGCTCCCAGTAGCTTCTGGTCAAAGACCTTAGCAAGTGACCTCAGTCTCAAACCTGACCGCGAACAATGCACTCTCAACGTGATCTTGGGCTTTCGGCTGGCGCGCTGTCGCGCCCTAGTGCACGCTACATCTGCGGCGAAGATGCTTTGACTCGGTATACAGCAAGCCCGTCCTCTTATCCAAAGGACCTGGAGACTAGCTCACTGCCGCTGCGGGAGTACGGATTCCTGGTCTGCTTCGCGCATCTGGCACACGACAGTTGTCTCGTCCACGATCCGCTTGCTGAGAAGAGGTATGGTCCAGGTGTGGATTTGATCGATCATGTATATCGAGAAGATGTGTGCTCAGGCCGGGCTGCACCGAGTGCTCGAGAGAATTAGGGGCGGTGTTGGCCTGATGTTGTCGAAGCGGTAGTATTTGCAAGCCGTGTGGATGTGGTTCCTTCCGATCCTATCATCAATGTGCTTTCTGATGTATTGTAGATGTTTTGGCTGCACCAAACTTGCTATTGCGCAGGTTCCGTGCATGCAAGAGAGTCGATGTGAGCGTGCTCTGTCGTCTCGCCAGTGTGTATGACCTTGTGAGAAACCTAGAGTCAGCGCCTGCCTGGATGATTAGCAGGATGTGCTGAGGCTTACTCGCTTTGGGAATCGCCCTGGTCTAGATCTAGTGAACTGCCTGGCGCAGCTGTGTTGTACCGAGTGCTCGTGTGAAAGTCTAGCCGAGGAACAGGATGGGAGGCCTGGCTCTCGTCGAATGGGCAAAAGATCCGAGTTAGAGTGGAGTGAGCCCATCGATGTTAGTCTGCAGGCTGCATACTCTTTAAATGTGCCGTGCCTCGGTATGTTCTTCTTGTCGTTGTACAGCTCCGGCGGGGCTCATGCCGTCGATACTTGGGCATGCCTAGTCTCGTCAGCTCGAACTACTTGCGGGAGGCGGCCACGCGACGAATCTTCAAACGCTACACGCTAACGGTTTGGTGAGCCGGTGCGATGTCTTGCATAGCGAACATTTGGTTCAGCCTGGGTTCGCGCACGCCCCAACCGCCAAGTGCGTTCCTGGACGCCTCGCAATGATCTGCACAAGGGTAGGGGTACACCGGCTGCAAGGAACCGATCATCCTCGGAGCTGCGCGCGCGGGCACCGTCAAAATCAAAAGCGTTGAGACTGCTGTGTACCGAAGCAAAGCAAGGGGTACGCAGCATACGCGATATTTGACGACGTGGAAGTGAGAAGAACGTGAGATGAAGAATTGTTGAATTGTAACGCCGTCTAGAAATGTACGCTGCAATAAAGGCTCTCATTGCCTTGCATTGCGCCCCAAACGCCGATCCTGCTCTTGCGCGCTCGCTCGAAAATTTCCGTTAGGGTATATGCACAGGGAGTAAAATTATGCTCGCTCGTAGGTGGCCGAATACACAGTATTGGTAGTAGAAGAAGGAGATCGTAGGTTTACGTTTACGTTTCGATCGGAAGTGTCGTGCGCTCGTCCGCTCGTGCTCGCTAAATGCCGCAAATCATCGTGGGTGGTGGGTGGTCGGTCCTCATGAGCTCTTGGTCTCAGGTCTCCAGACGTCCTTGTGTCCCTTCTTGCCCCAGAACTCCTCAAACCACGTCTGGCAGTTGCCACTGACCCAGCAGCCGGCGAAATGTACGAGGAGATCGCCGTCGCGGTAGCCCATGTTGTTACCACCCTGGGCGTAGGCGTTGAACTTGCGCTGGGGGTAGATGCCGACGTGATTGCGCACGAGCTGGTGCTCGAGCATGAGGTGCTTGATGGCGTCTTGCTCAGCGCCAACGTGGTCCTGGCCCATGAGCATTGTGTAGTCGGTCATCATCTCGAGGGTCCAGCGGGTGAACGCAGAGCGGCGGAAGAAGGTGCTGCCAGTGTTGACACTCTGGTGATCTTGTGTGATCAGGATATCGATGTCCTCGACGCGGAAGTTCTTGGGGGTGTTGATGTTCGTGGGGTGGTTCTTGAGCTGGCCGTCCAGGATGGGTGTGTCGCGCATCAGGCCGCGCTTGATCGCCTCGGGACTAACGATTTCCTTGACCAGGTCGTAGTCCGGTTCCATGATGATAATGTCAGTGTCGATGAGCCAGACCCATTCGGCGGTTGGGTTGAGAGAGAATGCCTCAGCGACAGCAGGGATCTTGGACCAGGTCTATTGGATGTAAGCATGTTGCCTAATCTGGTAATTGCAAGATCCTTTGACTTACTCTGTGCGCCTCGCCAACATCATAACGGCTGGTGTTGAGCCACAAATGTGTGTAGCCGTGCTTCTCGCAGTACTTCTTGCGGTCGTCGAGTACGCGCTCGAGTACGTTAGGAATGGCGCTGTTGTGGCCTCCACCGTCGCTGGCGGTCAACACTACGATGTCGCGGTTGCGAGGACTGCGCGCGTAGCCGTTCCAGCCAGCATAGTCTGGCACCTTCCAATCCCATTCTGGTTGCGCTTTGAAGTAGCCAGGCTGAGGCTTGTCATTCTGTATTGTCGCAGGCACTATTACTTCTCCGGGCGAGTAATTCCTGTATGCATCGACTGGTATGTCGCCGAAGAATTTGAAGAGAACTATCAGTACTGTGACTATTGAGATCGCTGCAATGATAGGTCTGGGAAGTGCTGTCAGTCACAAGCTCAGAGATCGAACATCAGGGGACCCTGGACGGGATGCTGAGGCCGATCTTACTTTCGTGGAGCACTTGATAATGCGTTCATTTTGTCTCTGCTTGCGAAAATATGCGGTAACGACTGCAGCAAAAGGCGGAGGAGACAGTTGACAGGTAACACTTAAGTGAAGAGAAAACTGCATCTGTGGGGGGCATGAGCAAGGAAATGACAAGAACTGGGCGTCCCCATCCGGGAGCCTATCTAGAGCAGCTGAGGTGAACGGCGCAGAGGCGGCGGACTCGGGCAGGGCTGAGCCATGCAGACTTGGGATATTAGACCGTGTTCGCCGCCCGAAACAAACATGCGTTGGGAGTGACTGAGCGAGTGGCAGGTGCTGATTGGCGAGGATTTCTTTCGCGATACCTGCGATAGCCAAGAATAGCGTGGATACGGATGACCACCAAGCTAAGAGCGGCAGCGCCTTTTGTTGCACAATGGCCGCATGGCGACGCGAGGGCTTTCATCATCGAACACTTAAATGGCGCCGACGCTTCCGTAGCAACCAAACTCTGTCTACCATGACCTTAACACACCTTCACTGATCACGATGCGCCTGCTCAAGCATACAAGACACCAAACCACCAACACTCCGAGGCCTACACGACCAAAATTGCGACTCGTATAGTTTATTGCACGAGGCGCTTGGCGGTATCGTGCTCCCTTTCTTGCTGCTTTCGGTTTCCCTATGTTGTGTAAGCATCTCACAACATTTAGGGCCTATCACCTCAGCTCGCTTCAACGGTGAGCCCCTCGCAAGCAGCTTCTGGTTTTGTTGGGACCGAGTGTGTTTACTGTTTGCATGTAGTCATCATACCTGCAGTCATTTGCAGTCGGCGTTGTGGCTGAAAGGAATGGTCCGAGCTGGGCAGCTGCAACCAGCCATAGGACCATGGTTTGAAAGTCTGCCAACCACCCCGGTCACTGGGAACTGAAGTCGCTGCTTGCTCGATGCGCAGAGCTTGACGATGCATCGGAGTCAAGACTCGAGCTTCACAGCGGCACAGCATCCTGCGGCAGAGTGTAAGGCAGGTTGTGAAATTCAACGACTCAAAACGTTGGTGCGGCGCTCCTGTGGCTTCTCCCTTCCTTATCTTTCAGCTTCAAAAGAGCCTCGTGGTGGGCGCCCGATTGGACGCCCTGCCCGGCTTAGGCAGGTACGACTCCTTCACCCTGAGCTGTAGTTACCCTCGACCCATCCACCATCGACCGCCCACGATGCTTTCGTTACGTGCGCGCTCTCTTCGCCTAGCAAAAACGCAACCGAGGCTGCAATTTCCCATGCTTCCGGAAGCTCTCGACGTAAGATGCAGGGGATATTGTCTTTGTTGAGGTGAAACTCACCAACGGGCGAGTTGAAGGGCTTTTCCATCATCTCTGTGTTGAAACAGCCACTACGTCAGTCAGTTCGATCTCGACTTGAGTCCTCCAGGACACTTACGGGCATAAAGCGTTTACGCGCACTCCCCTGGGCGCTCCCTCCAAAGCAGCCACCTTCGTCAGGCCAATGAGAGCATGCTTGGCAGCGACATACGCTGACACCCCTTGCGAAGCGTATTGGCTGGCAGTACTTCCAACATTCACGATCGAGCCGCCGTCCTTGATGACCTTCATCTCCTCCTTAAGGCAGTGGAAAGTACCAACCACGTTGACATTGACCAGTCTGGCGAAGTACTCTGGATCGAGGTCGACGATGGGGAAGATCTCGCGCTGCTCCACAGCTACATAAGCGTCAGCAATGCGACAGCAAGCTGTCCCCTAACGACTCACCGGCGACGTTTGCGCAACCGTCAAGCTTTCCAAATATCGCAACAGTCTGCTCGATCCAGGAACGCACGCTCTCCAGATTAGCGATGTCTGCGACGCATGTCCAGTACCGGTCTTTGGCGTCTGGGAGTTCGCTGTCGATCTCCTTCGCAGCTTTTGACAAGTTGTCTGCCGAAGTTGCACACATCGATACAGTCGCCCCACGGATGAGCAAGTACTTGCTCAACGCCAATCCTAGGCCTCTACTGGCTCCAGTAATACTGATGACCTTGCCAGCGAAGGGGTGCGGATTGACCGCATACGGAATGGCTGCAGGCATATCACCCATGATGTTGACTTGCGAAGGTACCAGGAATGTGAGACGTACCAGCGAGACGTGCAGCTACCGCTGGTCTCATATAGCTGGCTATCGACATACACACCAAGGACTGCTGCAGCTTCCCTGCACAGCACCGGGACCAAGACTCGAGTCGTGCATCTGCGTCTACGCCTCTGCATACGACCGTGACTTTGTGGAGTCGACGCTGCTACTCGGTTAGGAGCATTTCTCCAGGATCGTCGAACGGAACGGATCGCTGGCCAAAGCGTTACTTGCCTCGTAGCGACTTTACGTACTGACGACTACGGCCAAGTTCATGGGAAGCTCGCGATATATTGACACATCTTTACTGTAGATTATGTGAGGATCAACACTCACAATCTATGCACGCGAGGCTGCATGTGCGACATCTGCAGCTGGCGAACAATAGTAGTGCTACGCCGCATCCTTCTGTGGGGCTCGAAGGATTCGATCACATCACCAGACAGATGAGCATGTACCGTTGCCTATCTCGACGACCCCCGACACCAGGACAAGGCTCGTCCGCCGTTACTGCCTGCGTTTATGACCTGACCTGATTGATGGCCCAGCGAATGACCGTGTGCTGTTTACAGTTGTCTCCTGGAGTCTTCTTGTCGAGCGCAGGAACACGCTCGATCTTGTCTGGTCCCTGTATCTGAACCTGTAGCGAGTATTGCTTCAGTTCGGAGAACTGGAAGCATGCAAGCATGAACGGCCTCGTGGCAGCCATGACGCCCACCAGAATCAGTGCTGCGGATCCTTGCTACGGTCGACGCGGGCGAGACGGATCAACAACCTTGCAACGTGGTATTGCTGGGTCGACGTTCCTCGAACCATGATGCGGAAATCGACGAGGCACAGTATGCCCTCGGCAGTCGATCGCTGGCCCCATATTGGAAGCCTGTCCGCTGTGGTTATCCATCTCTTCCTTCAAAGACCAAGCCTTAGGCCGCGCTTCTCTCATCTGCAGCTCGAGGCGTCTTTTCGATCGTCTTTCATTAGATCCGTCATGAGTGCTTCCAGTGTATACATGGCAGAGCCGCCAAACGGTCACATCAGACACACTACCAATCCTCCCAACATCCATAAGGAACTTGCCGCTGTTGGCGTCTCGACCACGATCTTGGCACTCGTAGCTGTTATCTTACGTATCTTCACTCGATCACACGTCACTGAGAATAGGATTCATCTCGATGACTGTACGCTCATTAAAGGTTCGAAATCCTGCAATCAATTGACATCTGGTAGATATGGTTCTTTGTGCCATGGCTTTTAGCCTCGTTCTGCTTGGCTGCAATTTTCCACCTAGGTCCGCTTACTTTTGCGCTTTCCAAGGCTGACGCTCTCACAGACATGACGTCTGGTCTTGGGTACCACATGTGAGACGTAAAGGCCGATAATTACATGACCACTTTTCAAATAGTAGGTCCCGCCCTATGTTCGTTGCATCAGTCGCGCTAAAGAGTTGAACAGTGGATACTGGTTGGCACCATCATGTATGCCACAAGTCTCGCCTTCACGAAGCTGTCTATACTCCTGTTCTACCTACGACTATCTCCGCACACTTGGTTTCGTCTCATGGCCTACATATTGGCAGCTGTTGTCGTAGTCTATGCTACAGTTTACGACCTCATCAGTATCTTTGGCTGCCGACCCTTGGCTGCCAGCTGGGACCTAAGACTTCTCTCCTCAGCAAGCTGTATGGATCAACTGACTAAGTACATGGCGCTCTCCGTCCTCAACATCATCATTGACGTTTTCACTCTGGCTCTTCCCATCCCAGTCATAGCACGACTACAAATGCCTCTACGACAAAAGATCAGTGTCTGCGCTATCTTCGCCACTGGCAGCTTGTAAGCTCACTGTCACTATCATATCCCAACATGCTGATATGTTATACAGTGTCTGTGCCGTTGCTATTCGACGTACCACACTTCTGCAACCTCTGATGACTTCCAAAGACTACACATGGGCTGCCGTTGAGCAATTTCAGTGGTGCTTTGCAGAGGTCAATGCGGCCATAGTCTGCGCGTGCGCTCCCGCGTTCAAGCCATTCTTTGCTCGCTACCTTCCCGGCTTGCTAAGCTCGCACTTCCGCAGCGATAATCGCGACTATGGACCATCCAGAAATACCGACCCCAAAGCCCCACCCACGATTGGGTCACATACTTACGACCGTAGTGGCTCTGATAAAGACGCATACGAGCTACAATGGCGAGACGATGTGTCTGAGGACACAACGACCAAGCGCAGTGGAAACGATGATGAGGCACGACTCTGGAAGGGCAACACAAGCCACAAATTTCCTTCTGCACGCAATGCATTAGCTGATCGAGCGAAGACGGTAGATGAACCCTCTATGGAAACCTACGTACAATCTGGCGCCAGTTCTCCAGCTCCGGACGCTGCTCTGCCAGGTGGCACCTTGCGTTACGATACATCGAACCGCATTCATGTTACGTCAGAGACTAGTGTCACCTACAACTAGTCACGAACGAAATAGCGTCTTCGTGGACACCAACATCTCTATTTTGGATCTTTCGACAAGCGTGTATGTGCACGGGGTTTGCTTATGATGAGATGCAGGAACGATAGAATCGCAGAGAATGGCACGGAAGAGATTACTGCGCGTTGAAGACAGTGTTTCTAATCTTGGCTCGACACAATATTGCCTAACGCACGTAAGTGGTCCAGAAGACAATGTCTGCGTCAAAGGAGGATGCCCGAGCTTTACTACCCTCTCACTTGGTTATCGGAATCTGTCCGCACTTCCGCGCGCACGAGGCTGTTTTTGGAATGCACGATCTTACACATTCGAATTCGATGTTCACCAACAACGGGTCATTGATGCACGACGTGAAGGAATGACATCAAAATGTCTATTCGGCCCGGTTGCATTACAGAACTCAAGGACGACTTTCATTTTCAGCATTAGCTCTTGCAGGAGCGTCACGCACGTTGTGCCACAAGGGTGGTGGAAAACGTGACGACCCTATCCCAAACGTCATCCGCACGAACGGAACTACCGACAATGACGCACAAGAGGATATCGATTGTTCATACAATCTGCTGGCAGTGACTGTCAAGATGACCGTCATCCCGGCCCCGGGAGACACCCGCTGTACAGATGTACGCGCTTCCCGACTTTGTGTCACGTTTGAGCGTTAACCCAGACAAGGTATAGGCTTTTGACCTATGGGTGACAGAACTCATACGAAGAAGTCTGCATTCCAGGGCACAAGCCCACATATCTTGCCGCGATCACGTCGATCACTACCCTGAATGGGTGCATTGTCGACCGTTGTCAGGGCAGGCTATGTCGTCCATGGAACTGGCAGGGACGAACCCCATCGTATGCAAGACACCGGCTGCTTCCTTTCCTTCCGGCGTATCTCAGATGACATAGCGGCATCACATTGCCAACGGACCCTGAAGATGCGCTGTTGTGTTGGATGTACACACTCTGCCCTGAGAAGTCGAGCGGCATGTATATGTACAGGGAAGACGCTTTCCGGAATGCGGGCTGCATCCTTCCCTCCAGCGCAACATTCGTCATTTCGCCTGCACGATGTCCGAAAAGTTCCACAACAGCATCGAGCGTCGAGCCTCAGACAGCACAGCGGATTCCGAAGCGAGCCTCATCAAAGAGGAACGTGAGGGTGGTGTGGCGGCGTGGCTGACCGTGGTCGGCTCTATCCTGGTCTACTATTGCTCCATGGGAATACTGAACAGCTTCGGCTTCTTCAACAACTTCTACAGCAGTGACTTCCTCGAAAAGACAACGCCGTCGACAATAGCTTTCATCGGCACTCTACAGATAGCGTTGATGAACTCGTTGGCAGCGGTGTCAGGAGCACTATGTGACCTTTACGGCATTAGAGTCCGTATTCAATCATACTTCGCGCAGGAACATCTACTAACCCAAGGACAGTGGCTTTACATTGGTGCAGGCACAGGTACATCTGCTGGTCTCGTCATGCTTTCCTTTGCGCAGCCAGGCCGTTTCTGGCAGGTGTTTCTGGTCCAAGGCCTGCTTGTGGGGTTCGCAGCTGCCTTCGGCGCTCAACCTGCACTTACTGTCGTCGGCCAACACTTCAAGCAACAACGGGCCATAGCGATGGGCTTGGTCACTGCTGGCTCGGCACTAGGCGGCATTGGCTTTCCTCTCATGTTTGAGCGCCTCTTGCCAGTACTGGGCTTTTCGTGGATGCTTCGCGTAGCAGCGCTCAAGATTGCGTAAGCACTCACCACCAACATGACAGTACAACATTGACTGATCTGCACAGTATTCTGTACTCCATTTCACTTGCCATCTCGACAAGCCGACCTGTTGGTAAAGACCAACCCAGGAACTGTGGAGCATTGATCGACTTCCGTGGCTTTCTCGATCTACGCTATGCAGTTCTTTGCATTGGTGGCTTCTTTGCTCAGCTTGGGCAATGGATCCCATCATATTATATCAGTAAGTTCAACATGAGATGCATTCAACGACGTATACTGACAAGACCCAAGAGATGTACACAAATGCTGCATACAACAAACCTAGCATCAGCGAGTACTTCCTGCCTATGATGAACGGTTGTAGCATCCTAGGTGCCGTCCTGTAAGCCGTTTCTACTTGTACCGTGACTTTGTCCTACTGACATGCCCTAGTGGAGGTCTTCTCGGCGACCGCATGGGCCGTCTCAATCTCCTATGGCCCATGGTCATGTTCACCGGATGCATCTGCATCTTCGTCTGGCTGCTCATCGACTCGCTCGCCGTGACTGTACTCTTTGCCTGTCTCTACGGCTTTGGCACTGGTAACTTCACCGCACTGTTGCCGTCTGTGGTGGGCCAGATTACCCCGGATGAGAATCTGGGTGCGAGAGTTGGCGCTTTCTACAGTGTTGTTGCTATTGCTAGTCTGGTTGGAACACCAATTGGCAGTGCGCTCATTGACAATGATGAGACTAGGCAGGGGTACTGGTGGCTGATTGTGTTCTCTGTGAGTTTTTTTTTTGAGGGTGTGAGGAAAGCGCTTGCTAACAAATGCTAGGGTACCGCGATCACCATTGGATCACTGTTCATGCTTGGCAGCCGTCTCCTTCACGACAAAAGCCTACGAAAAAAGTGGTGAAGGCCGAACAGGTTGGGTCGGCATGACTTTGAATGATGACAAAAAGCGGACCTGTGATGTTGGGTCTTGTACAAAATAACTTTGTAATGATGCGAAGGGTGCATTTGATGATATGACGCAAGCCGAGAACAGAAGCATGACTTGCTGCTTACATATTCCAGAACATACTTTCTCCAATGAGCATTGCGCCTTTCTCGCGCTTGAGATTACCTGCTGTCCATTTCCCGGTCTTTGTCCGATCTTACTCCAACGTTTTGAACTGCAAATGCCACAAGAAGTCGTTCTGTCGCTTTTGGATTCGTGGGAGCCAGACCAGGCAGTGTTCCCGCTTTGGCACTACTTGTAAGCTCTAGAATCTCTAAGAGCTGAGCGACAAGGCTGAGGCAAGCCACAGTTCACCGACCGTGGAATGCGCAAACCCATTGGGTGGAGAAGATAGGACACATGCGGGTGCAAGACTTTGGACAGCCACAATCACCCCAAATGCAAGTCCGCACTTCAGCTCTGAACTCATATTGCATTAGCCAGGGCCTACTTCTACTACTGATCCCCCATTGAATCTAACCTGACAGCAACTACCGAGGCCTCAAGGCACGCTGGAAACGCAGCAGACTAATTATCGATCGGGCGTGAAGCGAACAGTTTCAGCACTTAATACTATGACGGAGAGAAACGGTCAGCCTTCCAGCAATGACGGCACACCCCAGCCACAGCTTACGGAACAGCTTACTGCGCAACCAACCGATCATCTGTCGGCGCGATCCTCTACCGACTCTTACCCTATCAGCAAACCTCAGATCTTCTCTGAACACAGAGACTTCTTTGTGGACTGAGTGCTTAAGTTCCTGGGCGATCTTGTTTGGCGTCTGGGTTCCAGTGTCCTACACGGCTACCATCAACGGCAACGGTTATCTCAGGATGCCATCTCCTCGATTCGGAGCGATACGCGTGCGCGAGCAACGGCCGCAGCAGCAAGCCAAGTGACGGCCATGAGCAGCCTAGCGACAGCCATCTCAGCACAAGCATCGCTGCAATCGAGCGCATTACAAAGTCTGCAGTCACAAGTGAATCACCAAGGCGTCTTGAGGGCGTTCGAGTTCTGCGATGGCAGAGCATCACCGATGACTGCTTGGGCGGGTTTGACAGCCTCAGTCAACATCGCAAGTGTCATTTCTTCTTTAGGCAACCTTACCAGTAGTACGGCTGCAAAGATCACGAGCTCTAGCACCGCAGCAACTACAAAGGCTCCGAGCGCGACACAAAGCGCAGTCCCAACCTCAACGAACCCTCCTACGTGGTCAGGGACATCTGGCGATTCTAAGGCCTCCTCTTCGATCAATAAGATGGCTTTGATAATCCCCTTGAGTTTGCTGATCCCGATACTCATCGCCCCTGCGGTGGTCTACATCACACTGAAACAGCGCAGGAGAGCATTGGCAGACTTTGAGACTGCGCTCAAAAGAACAGTGGGTAGACAATAGCTATTATACTTGTCGTATGGCCAAATCAAGATAGCGCAGTAATGAAGGGATGCAGGAGATGAGCTACGTATCGACATCTGGGACCTGCTCCATCTGTTGAACTTGGTTTGGACGTGAGCCCTGTGCATTCAATCAGGGATTCCATCGAGAGTTCCGTTTCCTTCTTGCTGACATTGCATTGCGCCTGCTCGCTGCACGGGGCTTCGGTGCGTACTTGGCAAGAACCTCCCGCACCTGTCACCAATCTTCACTCTCGAACATGTGATTATGTTGCCTTGTCGCTTCGCAAAATTGACTAGGATTGCGTGAGACCTCTCACCAGTCGCTAAGCAGCGAGTTGTGCGAAGTTCTGCATGCATCGGGCCGCCTGGCACGCAAGCTCAAGCTCGCCCGCATCCTGTGATACTTTTGCATTCACTCCTCTGGCTGAAAGCTCTCTCGCGTTAGTACCGAGACGTAAAGCAAGCTTGATTGCGCAAGTTCATGAAGATTTGATGGAGTAACCTGGTTCACGCAGGCTCGACGCGCACCACGGTGGCAGCCGCGCTCCGATTAGCTCCGGAATTTGCAGGCGCGTCTTCCTTGAAACAGAGGACCAAAAGCTTCCCGAATAGTGCTGTTAAATTGTTTAGAAGTTCATGTTGCTCCTGTTCGATTGCACCCACTCCAAGACATAAGTCGTTGACCAATAGTACCTAACTAGCGCGTTACGCTCGACGCGTTCTTTCCTATCGACAGTTCAGCGCGACCAAAGAGATTGACGTGATGAAGTTCAACAGCAGGCCTCACATAAAGTACCCTTCTAGTTCAAGCGAAGCTTTGCCAGATAATATTCAGTTTTGATCCTGGCTTGCTGCCTCGAGCGCGACTGACGCTGCACCTACTTCATCACTGGGGTACCGCTGCAGTGTTAAAAACACCGCCAGAGTGAGATTACACTGCATATTTAGGTAAAACAGTCTATTTACACAGAACCTTTAT